>CAUYRT010085245.1:0-44928 GCA_963574885.1 Lepilemur ruficaudatus
AATTTATTGGTCTTTATACCAATGTAGTCATTAACCATGTTGGACTTTGCCTGAGCCCTGTGATCCTGGGAAATAGCAAGGGTTAGAGAAACCCTTCCAACCTTTAGTGTTCCAGAAACAGCTTACTACAAGAAACCGTCCTTCTTCATGTGACTTAGATAAGAATTAATAATACAGCGCTTGTTTTTCTATGACAAAGCCAGGCATAGGCCTTCCACATTCCTGTTTTTTGCATCATAAATGATTAGCTGAACTATTTGTACCCACTGACCAATCTGGACAAAACACCTGCTACCTTGACTTAACCAAATTATAGTCAGAATTCTCTCCTTCTCTTGGCCTCTGAACTTAGACCCGCCCTTAGCCTGGGCTGTCATACAACCCCTCCTTAACAGCCCCCTCCTGAGAATAGGCTGACAGGGTAAAATTTTCTCTTTTCTACTATAAGAGCATCCACTCTGGCTCATCCCACTTAATCCACATGCAGTTCTTGCCAGCATTGTTTATTCCTCTCTAGAAAAGAACTTTTCTGCCTAACCTTTGAGAACCTTGCAGATCTCAGGATCAAAGTTCCTTTCTGATTGCAATAGTCCCTCTCTCTCTCCTTTTGCAATAAAGCTTTGGAATAAAAGTCTCGCTTTACCCAAGTGTAATGTTTTTAAAATTTCACACCATAAAATATAATTTTTAATATTGTTTATGAAGAAAAAGGCCCTCCAAAAGCAAAAATGCCTAGAGAGGCTGCCTACACCTGCCTCAGATTCCTGTCTATAAAATGGAGAGGTTGGATTAGACAGACCAAGATCCCCTTTAGCTCCAAAATTAATGAATTCAGACGCAGAATTACCTGCTCCTGGTTAGTCAGTAGGTAAAAACAGAAAGAATGCCTTACCTACGTCATTTATTACACATCTTACTCATGTATTGCTGTTTCTGTTAATGGACTCAGGATAGTTCCTATGCCTGATGTATGGTGTATAGAGGCCCCCAAAGGTTCCTTCTGAAAGTCTCACTCCCCAAATAAGGGTGTTTGTTCATGCAATGACCTGCATGTAACCTCTCTCTGGTCCTGACATAGTAGGTATTGGTTATGGTAATGACATTCCCTCTCCCCCACCTTTTTTCCCCTGTTTTCTGATTCATATATTAAATAGGTACTATAACTAAAAAAGCTCTGCAAATTCTAAAGTACAAACCACATGATATGCAATGTTATATCTCACCTATCTAGATGAAATTTTCTAGTTTCCCTAAATTCTTTAAGAAGAGCTTACTTGGCCAGGTGCAGTGGCTCACGCCTGTAATCCTAGCAAATCTGGGAGGCTGAGGTGGGCAGATCGTTTGAGCTCAGGAGTTTGAGACCAGCCTGAGCAAGAGCGAGACCCCGTCTCTACTGAAAATAGAAAGAAATTAGCTGGACAACTAAAAATATATATAGAAAAATATTAGCCGGGCAGGGTGGCACATGCCTGTAGTCCTAGCTACTTAGGAGGCTGAAGCAGGAAGATCGCTTGAGCCCAGGAGTTTGAGGTTGCTGTGAATTAGACTGATGCCACAACACTCTAGCCCGGGCAACAGAGTGAGATTCTGTCTCAAAAAAAAAAAAAAAAAAGAAGAAGAAAAAGAGCTTACTTGGCTGCATTTTTAGTATAAATTTATTTTGTAAGATTTAACTACATTAGAATAAATATGTAGAAGAGGGAAGAGAAAAATATATCCCAAACAATACCAATCTTACATAACCATTATTATCCTTTTTTCAATGCATTTCTTTTTAGCAATAAAAATAATTGTTTACATATTCATAATATACAGATATAGTTTATATCCTTTCCCTTATTACAAGAAGTGAAGTTTACCTTGTTGCTAAATTGTCTTCATAACCTTCATCTTTAATAGCTGCATAATAGACCACCAAACAGGTGTTTCATAATATACCTACTTCCTACTAGCTGGGCGTTTGTTTCCAATTTTTAACTAAAATATGCTATGTTGAAAATTTTGTTAGGACAGATTTCCAGAAGTGAAATTGTTAAGTTAAAAGATGTCATAATTTTTTTATGTCTTTCAATATATCTTTCCAAGTTGATTTTCAAGAATTGGGGCAATTGCTTCCAGAAGTTTATGAAAGAGCCAATTTCTCCACTGCGGAAATATTTAACTGGGAATGAAATATACATATTTTCAGTGTTTGCTAAGTTGTTGTACTAGATTGACTATTAACTCTGTGAGAGCAGGGGCTGTGTCTGTTTGCTCACTATTCCAGCCTCTTGCTCAATAATTATTTAAAAAATCACTAATTATGAAATTTCATAAAGGACTAAATGAAGGGGAAATTGTATCACAATGTTGAACTAACTACATTTCAAAATGCAGTAAACTTACATGATGTGTAAGTCCCACGTAAATATCTTTATTTCTTCTTTATTTTAATCCTTAGACTGAGGTCATTAAAAGCTCACCTAGAGTTGCCATTTAATGAGGAAAGGGGCAACATTTCTAAAAGGACTTTTTTTCCTTTTAATAACAGAAAAATTAATGGTACAGTGAATGTCCCAAACCCACACGTGGATGCTAGCCCCTAAAATACAGAGACTTCTTAGAAAGAATTATATCCATTTTCCTTTATTTTCAGTGTATGACTTTTCATACCATTGAGGCAGTGGTAGTAGTAGCTGCAAACAGCATGATCAAAACCAGTCTCAATAATAAACCTAGAATGATACACTATTTAAAGAAACCCAGTGCCCCTAACACATGCCTTTAGAGCAGACAGATTCCTATAAGATCAACTGCCCTGGACAGGAGCAGTGGGTAAGGACATGTCACAGATAGGAGGGGGAGAGGAGAGCCTGCCCTTCTCCTCTCTCTGTAGATGATGTGAGGGGATGGGCAGCTCAACCACAGGGCAGGATGGAGGGAAGGACAGAAAGAAAGGAACACAAGGATTCCCTTGACTTGCCAGTTCCTCACATCCTCTTATTTCTCCCAAAGAAAAGCAAGTCAGAGCTTAGACCTCAGCAGGAAGAGCAAGCTAGAAGGTCAAAGCCAAACCGGGCACTTGGCAGTACCTTGTTTGGCTGGTCTGGTATTGTTGTTGCCGTTATTTATTAGCTGACGTTGAATGTCATAGGCCTCACCACTCCCTATAGTCTTCAGCCACTCATGCTACCTGTTTGGCTTCTGAAGGCATTTAAGTCTGTGTCCTTAGAATCCTTCCTTGCTCTCATAAAATGCCTTGACTTACAAAAAAAATATCTCTTCCCTTTCTATCCACCACCTCAATAGGCATAGCCAGGTAATGATGTCTCACTTTATAGTCTGTTCATCTCTATGGCATAGGATTCAGGTGCTTGAACAAAAGAACAAATATTTCATTTATAGTTGAAATGTGTTTCTTTGCTGATAAGATGCTATCCAGTGTGAGCTCCTCTCCTTTTTAAGCACTAAATGATTTTTGCCAGATACAATAAATATCCTTGGAAGGTATGTGGTAATTTAACTTCAAATCAGAAAGATCCTCTGACATATTATAATGCAAAAAATGACTAGAATTAATGCCTAAGAAAATTAATTTGGTCAATCTGTGAAAAGAATAAAAATTAACTTGTGATGCTTTAATATGTGTCCAGAAATTCTTTGGAACGCCTCCCTTTCGTGGAGCCTTAATTCCCCTCCCCTTGAGTATGGGTTATACTTAGTGACTGCTTTCTAACAAATAGAATGCGGTAGAAGTGATGGAGAGCAACTATCAAATGTAGATCATAAAATAACACTGTGACTTCCATCTTGTTCTTGCTCTTGCTGGGATCACTGTCTCTGGGGGAAGCTGGCTAACACACTGAAAGCACTCAAGCAGCTCTATGGAAAAGCCCCATGTGGTTAGAAACAATAGCTCTTCAGTTCCAATAACCATCAAGGAACTGAGGCCTCCTCCTGTGACAGTGCCTTCTTGTAAATAGACCCTCTGGCTGGCTGTCAGCCCCAACTGTATCTTGACTGCAACTTCATGAGAGACCCTGCACCAGAAAAGCACACAGGTCAGCCGCTCCTGAATCCCTGACCAATAGATACTCTGCAATAATATATGTTTATTGTTTTTATTAATTGTTTTATATTAATATTGATGACAATATTAATATTAATAACATCAGACATTTTCAAAGTGTCCTGTGTTATAATATCATATGTCTTCCAAAAATCTTTGAATAGCCTAAACTATGTGGGCATTGATCATTCTTTTTCACTATCTAGTATTTGCCCCTGTTACTTGTGCTTGGAAAATCCCCATCCTCCTTAGAAGGCAGAGTCTGTTTCTTCCTGGAGAAGCTGTAAACAGAGCCATTGCTCAGTGATCGGTGATCCATTACATGCAGGATGTGAGCACATGTTCTAGGTTGTGCCAATCAGATTTACAGGCCCAGGCAAAATACATTCTTGTAAGGGAGGTGGCAGCAACACAGCCACATCTGGTTTTCAGAGGCAGTAGTGCAGTGTGTAGTGGCTGCATCCAAGAACACCAGCAGAGTGTCAGTGGTGCAGGCTCCAGTTGGCCATGCCCTGCCATGGTACCAGTTCTGCAGTATGATTTTGGACTTTGTCATGATTGCATAACCTTCAAACTTAGTTTTCTGTTTTATGAAAGAGATCCAATATCCTCTTATAAAATTCCTTTCTGTTCAGGTTAGCATGTTGCTTTCTCTTGTATATAAATATTAATAAAAAACCCTTACTGATACAGGCAGATACTATCTCCATTTTACAGATGAGAAAATTGAGGCCAGAGATATTAAGTGATGTGTCATTACAGATAAGTAACAAGTGATAGAATTGAAATACATTAACTAGGATAGACTGAGCTAAGTGAACAAACTAACACTGAAATTTAAAATTTGAAATACAATGCCTGTAGATACCTAAAGAACACAAATTAATTGTTTTTCTTTAAACCAGATAAAATGCTGGTTCCCTGTGCTGCCCCATATGTTAAGCGCCATCATATGGTACTGGACCCCTTGCTGCTTCAGAAATGGGCCATGCTTTTCTAAGCTTTCTTGACTTTACACAGATACTTCTTTCTGCAAATGCTTTTCTCTGTCCATCCCTGCCTCCCACCCACTAATCAATTTGCTTCTTCTTACTTCAAAGTTCAGATTTAGTGATGATTCTTCTTTGCAGCCTCTTCTAAGCCCTCAGGAAAAGGTATTTATTCTCACCCACCTCTAATGCACTCCAATAATTCTGTTTTTATCCATGATAAAATGCTCATTAAGCTTGTCTACCTGTCTGTCCAACCCTACCCCATCCCACCAAAGAAAGGAGCAGAAAGACTCCAGACTCTGCACAACTGATGGAATTTAGGACAAAGTCTATATATTGAACAGAGACCCCAGGGCTCTAATGCCATCAGCTATAAGAATTCTGACAGCTAGATATATAACCTTCAAACAGGACACTGGAGACATTTTTTCAAAAGAAAATTGAGTGATTCCAGAAAAAGTCATCAAGAACATGACATTTGCAAGCTTCTCATGTGAAGGGGTGAGTACCCACCTGATTGCAAAGGAGGATTTGCCAAGTTGAGTCCTTATGCAAAAAGTGTCCACTCAGATTTTAGTACCTTAATTTTATATTATAATAAAAAACTGGCTGGGCATGGTGGCTCACGCCTGTAATCCTAGCACTCTGGGAGGCCGAGGTGGGAGAATCGCTCAAGGTCAGGAGTTCAAAACCAGCCTAAGAGCGAGACCCCACCTCTACTACAAATAGAAAGAAATGACTTGGCCAACTCACAGATATATCGAACCAATTAGTTGGTCATGGTGGCGCAGGCCTGTAGTCCCAGCTACTCGGGAGGCTGAGGCAGAAGGATCGCTTGAGCCCAGGAGTTTGAGGTTGCTGTGAGCTAGGTTGATGCCATGGCACTCTAGCTCGGGCAACAAAGTGAGACTCTGTCTCAAAAACAAAAACAAAAACAAAGGATCATCAGAATTATGTAGAAAATTTCTGATATAAAGCAAACTAAAACATATCAATTAGCAAAGGAAACGGGTGGAGGAAGTGGAGCAAAATGGCTGAATAAAAAAGGAAAAAGGAAGAAATGGATAATTCAGGGAGCAGAAAAAAATTTCAAACAACAGAGTGAAGACATAATCTACAGAATGGGAGAAAATATTTGCAAACTGTACATCTGATAAAAGATTACTATTCAAAATATTTAAGGAACTCAAATAACTCAATAGCAAGAACACAAATATCCCAATTTTAAAAATGAGAAAAAGATCTGACTAGGCATTTCTCAAAAGAAGATATACACACAGACAATGGGTATATGAAAAAATGTTCAGCATCACTGATCATCAGGGAAATGCAAATGAAAATCACAGTGAGATATCACCTTACTCCTGTCAGAATTGCTCTTATTAAAAAGACAAAAGATAAATGTTGGTGAGGATGTGGAGAGAAAGGAACCCTTGCACACTGCTGGTGGGAATGTAGATGACTACAGTCATTATGGAAAACAGTTTGGAAAAAAAAATTAAAAATTTAAATTAAAACATGTTAAATTAAAAAAATTAAAAAATCCTCAAAAAATTAAAAGTAGAACTGCCATATGATCTAGCAATCCCACTCTTGGGTATGTAGCCAAAGGAAATGAAATCAGTATGTCCAAGAGATGTCTGCATGCCTGTGTTTATGGCAGCACTATTCACAATAGCCAAGATAGATGATCAACTTAAGTGTCTATTCAGCAGATAAATGGATAAAGAAAATGTGGTAGGTATACCTGATGGAATACTATTCAGCTACCAAAAGAAGGAAATCCTGTCATTTGTAAAAACATGGATTAATTGGGAGGATGTTACGTTAAGTGAAATCAGTCAGGCACAGAAAGACAAATACGACATGATCTCACTCATGTGGAATCTGTAAAAGTTTGATCTCATGGAAGTAGAGAGTAAAATGTTGGTTGTCAGAGGCTGGGGTGGTTAGGGTGGAGGAGGGTTGGGGAGATGTTAGTCAGGGGTTGTGTAATTACAGTGAGGTAGGAGGAACAAGTTCAAGAGATGTGTTGTACAGCATGGTGACTACCGTTAATGACGATATATTCTTAAAAAATGTGAAGAGTGGATGTTAAGTGTTCTCACCACAAAAATGATAACTATGTTAGGTAATTTATTTGTTAATTAGCTAGACTTAGCCATTCCACAATGTTTCTATACTTCAAAACATCACATTGTACACAATAGATACAATTTTCTCTTTCAATTAAAAAAGAATTTTTTATTGAAGAAATTGACAAACTGATTTCAAATTATATGAAAAAGTAAAGGAACTGGAATAGTCAGCAGTTTTAAAAAAGAAGAAGTTTGGAGGGCTCACAGTCTCTGATTTTAAAACACTATCAAGCTACATTAATCAAGGCACTGTGGTAGTGGCCACAGGACAGACATACACATCAGTGAAACAAAATAGAGCCCTGAAACAGACTCACATATATAGGGTCAATTGATTTTTTTTAAAGGTACAAAGGCAATTGAATGGAGAAAGGATAGTGTTTTCAACAAATGTTGCTGGAACTGTTGTCATCCGTGTGCTAAATGGATACATGAATGGCTGAATGAATAAATTCCACCTCAGACCTTGCACCTAAAAATTGAGTCAAAATGAATCATAGATCTAAATGAAAAACTTGAAACTATAACTCTTCTAAAAGAAAACACAGAGGAGAATTTTTGTTACCTCAAATTAGACAAAAAAAAATGATACATAAAAGAAAAAAATTGAAAAACTAAATTTCATCAAAGTTAAGAACTTCCGGTTTATGAAAGATGCTATTAAGAGAAAGAAAAGCAAAGCCACAAATTGGGAGAAATTATTTCCCAATTGTATATCTGGTAAGGGACCTCTATGAGAATATATAAAGAACTCTCCAAACTCAACTATTAATAAACTAAAAATTTAATTTTTAAAAGTATCAAAAGATCTAGCCACCGCACCAAGGAAAACATTACTGAAAGAAAATGAACATGAAACGGTGCTCAACATCATTAGTTATCAAAGAAATGCCCATTAAGCCCCAAGGGGGTATCACTAAACCCCTATTGAAAATGGATGAAATTAAAACAAAACAAAACAAAACAAAACAAAACAACTGACATTACCAAATGCCAGCGAAGATACAGAAAATTTGGAACTATCCTGTGTTGCTGATGGGATTGTAGAATGATACAAACACTTTGGACAATGGTTTACAATTCACTACAAAGTTAAATATACACTGTATGATCTAACAATGCTACTTCTTGGTATAATGCTAAATAAATACTTACGTTTACACAAAATCTTGTATGCAGATGTTTATCATAGCTTTCTTGGTAACCAGAAACAACTTAGGCTGGTGAATATACAAACTGTGTGTTTGTGTGTGTGTATTCATACATATATATGCTACTCAGCCGCAAAAAGGAACAAACCATTGAGGCATGCAACAACGTGGCTGAATTGCAAATGTATTATGATAAATGAAACAAGCCAGATGTGAAAGACTGCATACTGTCTCATTCTATTTATATGACAGTCTGGAAAAGGCAAAACTAGAGGGACAGAAAACAGATTAGTGGTCACCAGGGATATGAGATAACATTTTTGGATATTGAAATTTTCTTATATCTGGAATGTGTTGATAATTAATTACACAATTGTATCTATTTACCATTTTTAGAACAGGACTCCAAAAAGTGTGAATTTTACTATATGTAAATTTAAAGAGAAAAGCCAAAACCACATTTAACCATGTAGACCTAAGGAAAGAGACTAGAA
Organism: Lepilemur ruficaudatus; assembly: GCA_963574885.1. NCBI lineage: Eukaryota > Metazoa > Chordata > Mammalia > Primates > Lepilemuridae > Lepilemur > Lepilemur ruficaudatus. The sequence continues at coordinate 8,824 of CAUYRT010085245.1, forward strand.
TGTGTTTATCACTGGTATAATAACAATTTAGCAAAAGAATGCAAAACATTTCAGTGCCTGGGTAGGCCCAGGATAATTTTAAGAGATATCATATCATGATGACATTTTACAAATAGAAAAAGGAAATGGTGATCAGATCCCTCATTTGTGCAACTTTTAGAGTATTTATTTGAAATTATTTACAATTTTTGTGCTTTAGCAGATAATCCCAGAGTCTTCTCTAAAGCAGAGTCTTCCTTTTCTTAAAAGCTGAAGGTAACTTGAAATTTAGGAAGAGAGCCAGAGATCTGTGATCTGTGAATTCTGGGCCTGCTATTAGCTATGTGACTGTAAACAAATCACACAATCTTCAGAAAGATAATTTTTTCTATCAGTAAGGGAGTCCTCTGTAAACTGTAGGCAATATGCACATGTGAGACACGAGAATTATTAAAATAATTCTGTCCCTGCAGAGGTACAGACATGGAGTCTCTTTTCTCTTTCTCCCTCTCTCATTCTCTCTTATTTTGGCTTGCTGCCATGTGACTAGAGGACAAGCCATTGTTCTCATAGCCAACACTAGAACTACACAACAAATGATGCCTAAAGGAACGCAGGCATTGTGTTCAGGGCAGGGTCTCTCCACTTTATTTATAAAGCTCTGTAAGATCATGATGTGTTTCTGCTGTATACGTAATATTTTAAAAAACGGGAAAAAAAGATCATGATGTGTGTATATGAATTTTCAGTGACAAAGGACTATCCTAGCATTGAGACCAAGGAGATCAGATGATCTCAAAAGGCTTATTAGAGATCCTTGCTCTAAGAAGTTCCCGAACTTTAAGATTTCATACATCTAAATAAAATTTCAAAGAAAATGAGGGAGAACAAACAGAAGGTTGCCAATTTTTATTTTGCCAAGCGAAATTATTAAAAGTAAAACAAACATAAAAATTCTTATTAAGCAAAAATAAAAACACACCAAGGTACATTATTATTATGAAGTTACAGAATGCCAGGCCTAATAAGCAGATTCTGAAAATTTCCAGAGAAAGAAAAATAAAGGTCACTTGCAAAGGAAGAAGTGTAATTGTCTTACACTATTCAGCAGCAATGTGGGATGCTGGAAAACAGAGTGTCAAAGGCCTTCACTGTTTGGAGGAGAAATTATTTTAACAGACAATTATAAGACATTTTCATACATGCAAAAACATCAAAAAAATAAACTTCCCATACATGCTTTTTAGGAAGCCATGGGGGATATCTTCAGCAAAACAAGAAAACTAACCAAGAAAGAGGAAAGCATGACATCCATGAATTATGGCAACAGAGGAGTCAACATGAGACACAGTGAAAGGAAAACCCAGCATGAGACACATGCTCAAAGCTCAGAAAGAGGTCAGTACATACAGGAGGCAGAAATGGGGTATAGGACAGAGTCTCTAGAGGAGTAAAAAATGTCATAGATGTTATTACTTGATGTGCATGAGCAGTTAAAAAATTATTGGTAAACATCCGATGGGTCTCTTTGAACACAGGGGGAAAAGTACAAAAAAACTAAGCAAACACAAAACAAGTACTTAAATTAACATTAGTTAAAATAAAAGATAAAATAAAAATAGCACTTACAGAGATAATAGCATCTAACATTTAAATGTAAAAAATGTAAATAAAGTTGACGCTACTTAAAATTTGCTTTAAGAAGATTATAATGGACATTTGTTCTTCTTTTGAGCATCTCAGCCTTTTGGAACACTCTCTTTGGGAAAAATTCTGACTTTATCGACTTCCACCTCCCCCAAGATAAAAGGTAAAACTTTCCTCCCCAGTTTACCTTCAAGCTGGGATTAAGGTACATCTCAAGGCTCACCAGTCAGATGCTCAGGTGTGCTAATCAGATTTAGCAAGGATGTAACAAAGTAGGTGCCTTGTCGAAGTCAGCCACACAGAGACCTCTGCTTTAGAGGCAGCAGAGATGGTGGCTCTTGTGGCAGAGTCCAGTGTGCAGCAGTGGCAATGAGAATTCTGCTGCCTGTGCCCAACAGCGGTGACATTCACATTTCCACAAAGCAGTTGTAAATTGTTAGGTGTCTTTGGCAGTGTTAACGATAAACTTAAATTTCTTTCCTGCTGAAACTTCTGGAGTGGGTTTCTGTTGTTTACAACTAAAACTAAAATCATCAATGGATAATAAGAATTGAGCATTTACTGTTGACATTTCACATGCATTCTCTCACTAGATTTTAATCCCCCAAACCAAGACTATGTAATAAGAAAGCTATGATAAATACCTGACAATAGCAAAGATGTGAAGAGACTGAAAATGTGTCCTTCTGATCAATCATTAGGGAGGGAAATGTGGGACTTAAAATTTTTATGCTATTCAGCTGAAGTCCTAACTAAAAGTTAAAGAATTTTAAACATTGTTAAGTCCAATACCACATTTTAGCTAGGAGAGTAGAAGCCTTAAGTTAAGGGTTAAAATTAAGGTTGTGTATTTCGTTATGACAAAGTTGGGCTCAAATATCTTCCCCCCACTCCACATTGTGTCAGTGAAGACTGAGTTCATGCTGGTAACTTCTTGCTCATTAATCAAAGCAAGGACTTAATGTTTCTATAAACATAGATTTGGAAAAGCATTTGGGTTAAAAAATAAAAATTGAATAGATAACTCTGTGTGTGTGTGCGCACGTGTGTGTGTATTCTTCCTGAACTAGCAGTGCGATTGAAGATCCTTGGGATGACTTTTAAAGAAGTTATAAGCCTGTGTAACTAGGAGCTTAAAAAAATGATGGCAGGTTCTTGATTATAGCAGCGCCATCGAGCAGCTCTATAATATAATATTTTAGGTGAAAAGTAACATTTAGACAGGCTATTTTTCTAGCACCTGATTTCAAGGTCAAATACATTTCTTCTTCATGTTTTGGAAGTGCCTATATTGAAAGCAAAATGAGAAAAGACAAGTCAATGTATTTTTTAAATGATAGAATTCTGGATCTTAAAAAAGGTGAACATTGAACAATCTGAAATTGTTATTACAACAAGGACAAACCCAGTTATTTTCCATGCTCTAAATGCTTCATGCAAGAGCAGAATAATTGGCTGGGACGGTGTTATAGAATGAACGAACCAGGTGCAGTTTGGATTTTGCAGTCTCCTTGTGAATTCTTCTCAGTTGCCCATATAAATGACTGCAACATTGTGTACTTAATCATCAGCAAATGGAAGTTTCTAGAAGAAAAACTATACCATAGATTATATCACACTCTGACAGGAAGGGAAGTTAATCCCCAGAACCTAACTATATTAATATCCCAGAAAAGGTCAAGGAGCAGAGTAGTCTATAGTTAGTGTCCTAGTGCTATATTTGTTATGCTGAGAAAATCAATTCAAGAACTAGGACTGAACTGTAATTTATGACAACAACAATGCCTTACATGCGGAGAGTGCTTCTTCAACAAACTTTAATTGATCAATTTTAATTGATGTAATGAAAGGAGAAGATGCATAAATATCGGAGAAAGAACATGACAGAGATCATTTGCTTTTGACATTTTTAGCAATTTTGCATGATGTCATCAACTTTGAAGCGAACCCTAATTGTCATCCTAAGCATTGTTTCCTTTGGATTATCTTTCTTGTCTTGGTCCTTTATTGAATCCAGCTCATTCCATGGATAATACAACTTCCCTCAATTCTCAACTTTCCAACTTCAGAAATACTCCAGATTGTCTCCCATTCATCCACTCTCATCTGCTGATCTATCCTTTTGTTTCCTGATCTTTAACTCTACTCCTAACCCATGCCCTGTTTGGTTCTGAGTTTCTACTCCCATTCTCTTCCTTCTTGTGTTCTCATTATGTCTCTTATATTTTTCCTTTAGAGAGTATACCAACATTTTTATTATATATTCATTTGTTTATTTATTTATTTCCCTCTCTGGACTATGGCTCCATGATGGCAGTGACTGAATTAATTACTTCAATGACTGTACTAATGATTGCCAGAATGCTTAGCACATAGTAGGTGTTTAATAAAATTTGTTAAATAATGGAATTCATAAACATATTACTAGCAACCACTTGTAAATAAACTAAAGGTAGACACTAACTCGTATGTTACAAAATAAACTTCAAATGAATTAAACACTTAGAAGTAAAATAAAAAAACTACAATGTCTTGAGTTAAATATTAGTAAATATTTTAAAACTTTGGTGTGAAGAGCTTTGCTTTGTCCATATTTTTTCATCCTCCACCTCCTCCAATTTTTAATTTCCTCTTTCTCCTTTTTCTCTTCTATTTTTAAAAGAAAAACTTACAAAAATCATACACATTTATTATCTTTAAAAAATACCAAAAGAGTATCAAGAAAATGAAAGTCCCTTTATAGTCCACCCCATGCACCCATTCACTCGCGACCCCACACAAACCAAGATAATCACTTTGTTTGCTTTTCATTTGAGAAGGGCATTCTGTACATGAGCCGGAAGTTGGGGATGATCTAGGAAGAAACTGATAAATATTACTGTGTCTAATTTAAAATAACCTATGCATCAAAACCATTATAAACAAAGTTAAAGGGCAAATGACAAACTTGGGAAAACACTTTCAAGTCATGTTAAAACCATTATCATCTGTGGTAGATTAAAGACGGCCACAAATGCTTTGTCACTCCTCCATTGAGAGATGAAGTTTATTTTCCATCCTCTTGAGTCTGGGCTGGTTCTGTGCCTGCTTAACTAAGAGAAGGGAGCAGAAGTGACACTGTGCCAGTTTAGGCCTAAGCTTTAAGAAGGCCTGGTTGCTTCCACTTGTGTTTGTTGGGGGTTCCTGAGATGCTGTGCAAGAAATCCAACTACTCCTCTGGAGAGAGCACATGAAGGGGCTGCATCGAGAAACCATGCAGAAAGGAGTCGCCCTAAGACCTACTACTATGTGGAACAGAGAGAGGGCCTAGCATCTGAGCATCCCATTCTGGCCTCCAAATAAATTCAGCCTGAGAAACCATCTGATGGCCTCCTTGTAGGAGGTCTCAAGTGAAATCAATAGGAGAACTACTTGACTGAGCCCAGTCAATCCCAAAATTGGGGGACATAATAAATGACATTTAAGGTAGCAATCAACCACTAAAATGAAATTAGGTAGCTAAAAGTGCTGCCATAATGAAAAACTTAACACATGGCACTGGCTTTGGGACTGGACCAGCGGTCAAAGTTGGAAGGACCTCAAGGAGTTTGTAAAAGTTGGTTTGATCATAAACTCAATTGTATCCTCAACACATAACACTGTATCCAGAAAACAGTATAGGTTCTAAATGCCTAATGAATAAACAAATAAGGCCTTATAACCAACAAGTAAGACAAACACCCCAATTGTAAAATGGGAAAGGGAATAAAGAGTCATTTCACTCAGAACCCAAGTGTCCAGTACATATATTAAAACTTGTTCATTCTCACAAATAACCAAGGAAATGCGAATTAAAACAGTGTCCTGATTGGAGTTTTGCTTGTTTGTTTGTTTTGAGTATCAGATTGATAAAAAATAAAATAGAATGATACTATTCAGTGTTGGTAACAATCTAGCAAGACACCCACTCTTCTAGTTGCTTGTGTGAGTGAACACTGGTAAAAGATTTTTGGAGACTGGTTAGCAGTATGTATTAAATGCCTCGAAAATGCGTACGCCCTTTGATCCAACGATTTCATTTATATCTATCTATGGAGATAAATAAAGATATACATGTATAATCTTGCTCTCATATATATGTGTGTATATATACATATATATATATATATATATAATTGAAAAATTCTGAGAAAGCATTTAAGGGCAATTGCACAGTTGGAGTGAGGCTGGGCGTGCAGGCAGTACCAGATCATTCAGGGCCCTTCCCCTACAGCAGTATGGAGACATTGTAAAATTTTAAAGCGCAATAACAAGATCTGGTTGTAAGGATTGCTGTGTAAAATCTTTCTGGAGGTGAGCAATAGCGGAAGATCAGTTTGGAAATTACTGTTATCACCCAAGCTTTGGTCCATATCTAAGCTAGGCTTCAATTGTCCCTGATTTAGGGAAGAATTGTGTCAGACTAAAGACAGAAATGTCTCAGACTAAACTATTCATTTAATGAGGGCATTTCGTGGACTGGGTATTGGGTGGAAATGAAGAGGGTTGAGTTAGGGCGTTGATCTATAGAGGCTCTGAGCTCCCCAACTCTTCAGTACAACACACTTCACGTCATGTTCTCATCACTGTACTCCAGATGTCATGTGCTTGTCTTGAATTTAGATCTTATGATGACCCTAAGAGGTGGGTAGTATCATCCCATAGTAAAGGTAAGAAAACAGCAGAGTTTCAAAGAAATAAATAACTTACCCCAAATCACAGAAGTAGGGAACCAAAGTGTTGGCCTTTAAATACCAGGCCATTTGATTCCAACCCCCTTATGCTTTCCTTTATACCCTGTTGCTATTTCCAAAGGGTTGAACCTTAGTCCAGTGAGTATAAACACCAATCTTTAAAAACTCCCTATATTGGTGGCACTGTGCTAAATGCTTTTATTATATCATCTCACTGTCTTCCCTACTTTATGAGAAGCAGCTGTAGTACAGTGACTAAGAACTTGCATCCCGGACCTACACAGTCTGGATTGGAATCCCAGCTACCTCTCTTAAAAGCTATGTAATCTTGGGCAAAGTATTTAACCTCTTGGGGCTCCAGGTTTCCTCTTCTACACAATGGTGATAATAGTACCTACCTTCTAGGATGGATACGAAGATTAGTAATGCAGTGTATAGCATTTAGAATAGGACCTAACACATAATAAGCTCTATTTGCTAGTATACTCATCCTTATAAAGGTAAGGAAACTGAGGCTTATAGAGGTAAAGTAACTTGCTCAAGGCCATACAACTATAATTTTGCAATAGTGGTATAGAATGGTGTTCATGACAAACTGGGACAATTGTAAGTTCCCTGGGTTACACTGTGGCACACACCATCACCAATTAATATCCCAAAGGAGAACAATTCTACCTATTGAAAATGAGATCATAAATCATGATGGCACTTGCATATACATATATCTGATTCCAAGTACAGTAATAATATATGTAGAATATGGGTGAAGTTCTATATTTTTCTGATACTACTGTAAATACTGTAAATATATATTTTCATCAAGATAAAAACTAAGAGACAAAGTGTACTATACCCTGGAGAGTTTTACAAAATCTATCTGATTAGCTCCCTCCAATGCAATGCTTCTGCTCCTGAAAAGCAGGGGAGAGAACAGGGTGATGTACACGCCTCTGGGGTTTAAACCTACAGCTGCCTAACTCCAGAGTTTATGCTTAGTCCATTGATTTACAGGCTTTCTAGTCTATTAAAATGTATCTCTGCAGTCCATTTAGGACTCCTGAGATAACATTAACTAGGAGCCCAAATCTCCCTGGTCACCACAGAGTGCGAGAGATGATTTACTAGCAGGTCTGGCTGTTGACAAACTTTACAAGTAGGAGAAGTTGATGTAGACTTGCCCTTTGGGATCTTTCAGCCAGCTTGTTTATTTCTGGCTCTCACTTCAACTTGTTATCTCCCTGAGAGCACCACCATTCCTAATTTTCTTCCTCCTAAACTCCATTTCATCAGAGACGGTATTATGCTTCAATACGTCTCCTTAGCCTATGCCGATAGGCTAACGGTGCTGGTAGGTTGTTCCATTCTGTTGTGCATCCAAGAAATGTTTTGGCTCTTCTTATTCTCTCAACAAATACTTAGTGAACATCTATTATACTTTAGATGTTAGAGAAGAAGCCATGAACAATAAGACCTTAACTACTCTCTTACAGGCTAATATATCTGCATACTTTCAAAGTGTTAGTTTGAAAGTCTAAGAAAAATTTCTCCCTAATCATCCTGTTATTTTTGTACACCCCAATGCTCTCTCTTTCTCTCTTTTTAAAATTTTGATTATTATCCATTATGTGTCACAGGAAAAGTTAGAGATATTGACATTTTATGCATTCTTTAGCAGAGAATAAAGGCATTTTTAGGTAATGCATTAACTGTTGCTTAATACCTTTATCTCTCTTCCTTAGAAGAAAATATTCTAATTCTCAAAACCTGATCAAGAACTTCCTAATTTTAGGCTATTTTAAAAATTGCTTAGTCCTTTCTTCGCTATCCCTCTCCAGGTAACTGAACCACACTCAAGACATTAATTTGAGTTTCTCCATTAGATGTAAACTCTATGGTCTGATGTTCTTGTTGACACTTGTCATATCCACTTCCATCAGTATTGTAAGATATGTTTCTTGTCCTGGACTGAGTTTGGCATAGATTCTATGCCACTTCAGTCATAAGCTTGTGTCCCCAGACAACGCCTCTGATTAGTGCTCATCAACCCTGCAAAGAAATGTTGTCACAGTAAAGCATAAAGAGACATCAGTTCAGAATACATTAGGACAGTGTAAAGAGGGTGGATCTATTGCATTATGGTACAAACAACATAATTAAATATTGATGAGCAATATCACTTTTTCTGTCACTACCAGGCTTTTGTTTTGTGAAGATAATCTACTGGACCATAGGGTAAAGATAAATAATGTTACCTCTATATGAGTGAACGATGGAAATGTAATTGACAAAGTTTGAAAATTGAACAAAAATCGCTAAATGCTTTCACAAATTGCTGAAAGGTATATGAGCAAAACGTGACCATTGGAGACGCACGCAGTAATTAAAGAGATGTTTTTGAGTGCTGACCAAGGAATATTTTTAATGCGTAACAATAGAAGCATTCTCCCTCACTAAAGTAAAACACTAGTCACATCCACATGCTTACTTTGTAGGAGCTGTTGAATTTCACATCCTGATATACAATGAAAATTCAGCTTGAGCCTCAATAAAATAGAAGTGGAGCATTTTCCAGAAGATTAACTAAGAAAAGAAAGTAATAAACACAGTAGTAGTGAAAAACCAAAGGTTTTCTCAAGGTAGAAGAGCTTTGTACTTATTTAAAATCAAATGGCAAGGAGACAGGTGACAAGAGATTAAAGATACTGGAGGAGGAAAAGAAAGAAGACATTTATTTTTTTAGACAACATAAAAGAATGAAAGAAAAAAACCCGAGCCATAAGAATGTAGAGGCAAATAGGTGAGAAACAGAAAATCATTGTTTATTTATACGTCATCTATTTTCTAAAAGAATTTGAGGCAGCTTACAAAAATGGACACAGGAATACTAAAGTTGATAAACAGAAAAAAACCAGGACTTAGAAAGGAGGAAGAAACAAACACGATAGCCATGAGAGTTAGCAAAGTTAGAGTGATTGAGTGTCATATTTGGCTTTGAAGTTCTTGGTAGTCAGGACAAAGGGGAAATGTGATATATTTCCAGTTAACTCTTGTTACATAACAAACTAACTCAAAACAGTGACTTGGAACATTAATGATTATTATCTCTCATGGTTTTGTGAGTTACCTGTGGTTCAGCAGAGAGGTTCTGACTTTAGGTCTCTCATGCATTTGTAGTCCCTGGCTAAGCCTTCACTCATCTGAAGATTTGCCTATTTACATGTCTGCTACCTGGGCTGGGAAAATGAAAACTGCTAGGCTGACCAGTTGGGCTCCTCCGGTGTCTCTATCTCAATGTCGTCTTTCCAGCTTGACAGCTTCAGGTAGTTCCAAAGGCATGTGGTCCAAAGAGAAGCAAGTAGAAGCCTTGGAAGTCACTCAGCACCACTTCTTCTCTCATTCTTTTTTTTTTTTTCTGGAAATGAAGAATTTATTCAAGGAATTACAAAACACAGTGAAAAGCCTAAAAGCAATAACATATCTTCATTAATCAATTTAACAATGAGTAGCATTAAGGCTCTGTAATTGAAATTTATGATTTTTAAAAGATTTATAATTTAGAGGATGAACTCATTTGTTACTAGAAGATGGCACTACACCACACAATCTTGTGCTTCAGATTTACAGATGGAGATGGCTACAGGTCTTAAGCAACTTCAGCTGTGTCTCTTCCTGGGCGTGCTCTCATAGTTGTACTATGTTATTTACACCTTGCTCAGAAGAATGGGTCAGCTCTATAAGGAGTGATTTTTAAAATTTCCACGTGGGTGCTCTGTCTATTTCTGTGCAAATTGAAATATCACAAATGTCCAGTTACACAAGGAATCTTTTTCAGGAGCTCAATTTAACTTGTACCGTATTTTCAATTTATTCTTATTGATTGGTGCCCCAGGTGCATGCCATCCTTACTTGTGCTGAGCACTTTTCTTTCTTTCTTTTTTTTCATTATTGAAGTGTAATTTACATGCCATGCCATTATTCCATCTTAAGTGTACAATTAAATGATTATTAGTAAATTTACCAAGTTGTACAGCTATTCACATAAACCAGTTTTAGATTTCCTTGCTCTTGTCTCATTCTTTAGAAGCAAGGCTGACCTTTGCTCAAAGGCGGGGGAATTAGTCTTCCCCTTTTGAAGTGGAAAAATGCCAAGTAATTTGTAATGTGTGTTAAAACTACCCCTGATGTAACAGATTTCTCATTGTCAAAGGGTAGTAGCGTATCCAATTGTCCAAACTCACACTTGATGTTGTCAATCTTTTAGGTGAAGTGAGAAGGGAGATCATCAAGCATAAGTATGGAGATAAAAGGAAGGAGAGATTAAGGAGAAACATGTGTTTGGAATATCTCTTCATAACAACAATACAGTAGAGCCTTGCTGCTTAAAATATGATCCAGGAACAGCAACATACATCTACTAAAAATTTGTTAGAAATGCAGAATCTCGGGCCCCTCACTCCATACCTACTGAATAGGAATTTCATTTTAACAAGATTATGAAGAGTAAAATTTGAGAAGTACTGCTCAAGAGGTCAAATAAAATTGTTGGGATAATGGGGAGGGACAAATTGCTGTGTACACACGTAGAGCAGGCCACATGTTCTTGTTTATGGGATAATAACAGATTATGAGTGTAAATAAAGAAATTACTAAATAATAGAGGTCATCTAAGGTTGGAAATTTCATGCATTCATTGACCAGGATGTTTAGGTTGGGTCTTGGATACTTAGGTGAAATTGAAATGAGAATAAGATCTAAATGGGGAAAGGTGCACTTATGGAGGAGGAGGTTCAAAAACAATAAAGGTGGATATAAGTTTGGACAGCTGATATTGCAAATGTATGAACAATAGTATATAAATAAATGGTAATCAAAAAGAGAAAAATACAAAGTTAGTTTCAGAGCTAAATATTATTTTGGCATGCTGGAATTGTATAGTACAAAAAGTTACTTAAAGCAAGTAGATTATTTATTGAGGCATTAACTTTGTTTTACAAAAATATCTTCAGTAATGACATTTGTTATGATAATAAATATCCTGTATATAGTTAAATACAGACAGCCAACAGAATGGTATCAAATATTAGCAAGCTGTATTACTTCGTTACTGATACTTCAAAATGTCTTGCATGTGTGGTTTGTATTAAGAGTGTAGGGCTTGGAGAATGGATCCTTGGAGAAATGGCAGATACCAATTTGGGGGCAGAAAACATAAAACATGTGTCTGGAATATCCTGGTGCACTAAAAGACAAGAGAGCTATTAGAGACAACTGATGTCATGTCAAGTGGACACCAGATCCAATTTGAAGAGGATTTTACTGGCCAAAGAGGGGATAATATTAGTAACAAAAAAGAATAATAATGATAATGAATTGAGATGCATCAAATATTCTAAAATCCATTAGTTCTTTCTTTTTTTCTCTATAGTTCTTAAGGATACCTACACACAAAAGCTCTCAATCACTTTTGGAAGATGCTATGGGACCAACACTTTATTCTAAAAACCAGTAAGTTAAGTAAAACAGTTAAATATTTATACCATATTTATTTTTACAAATAATATTTCAGCATGTCAAACAGTTAATTTGGAAAGACTTTTTAAAAGAATTTCAGCAATTGAATATGGAAGCAATAGTAGAATTAAAATATCACCATTTAACTCTTAATGAAATAATGCCTTTAGGCCATAATCATCAATGGCTATTAAAATCATTATATGAATTGCTGATAGGGAGCTTTATAATGGCGGGTCAGGCTGACAGCAGCAGACCTATTGCCCAGTATGAGTGCCACAAAAAAGGGAAAGAACTAGACGTTATGTGCCTCCCAGTGGAACCATACAACACCCCTATAAAATAGTCATGCCATAAGTCTAATCTGAATCTGATCAAGCCTTTAGCCTTACAGAAAATATAGAAGCCAGAAGAATGTGTGAAAAGTCCCTGTAGGGAGGCAAAATCAGCAAATTTTAGAATGTGAGAGTCCACAAGAAGATGACCTACTTTCTTTAACAAATAAATTATGAGGAAGAAAAACAGTGAGGAAAAATTTATAGACTAACAAATCTATAAGTTTCAGCTCTGACATGTAATGAGCTTAGAAATCATGATCTCCCTCCTAGAACAAGAAAAGATGCTGAACAAACTGAAAATCAAAATCTTTTCTTCGACCCATGGGAGAACTCAGATCACAGGGCAAACATCACCCCAAAATCTGGCAAGACGGGTAAATGCAGAGAATCTGAGCCAATACCAGTTTAAATGAAACAGAAGTCACTGGAGCCAAAGGTAGGTAAGAACAATTAAATGGCAGTTTTGATGAATTCCTGTAGAGTGAGTGTGGACTAGCTTGAGAATGAGAAATTCCTGGAGGCCCAGCCTTAAGGACTCCCAACACTTTTGTGGGTTTTACCTCCAGAAATTCACCAGGTTCTCAAGGTGAAGGGCTGAGAAAAATCCCAATTTGGGAAGAGGGATGGAAAATTAACCATTTGAATTATGCTCAGGAGAAAAATAAACTTTTAAAATATTCCCATAGTATACTCCATAACAAAGGCCTGAGCTCCTTAATTTAAGTAAGGGAAAATACTTTAAGAGACCCTTATCTAACTTGGAAGAAGGGCAATTAACTAACTTTAGGCTCTCTACCCTTTCTACCTCATCCAAAGGGAGTGGGGGAAAAGGCTAAGAAACACTTGTGTAGGTCATAGGTCAGGAACACAGTTCCACTAAAAGTCTGAAATATAATTACAAGATTATAGAATGTTTCTTCTTCCCACAACTCACCATCATGTTCTTACCTGTTCGTGGCTCCAGGAAGCTCAGAGAACACCAAGCATGACAAAAGATAAATACCAAAAAATAAGCATATTATATCCAAACAGCAGAATATCAACGACAAAGAAAAAAATCTTATAAGAATTTAGATGACAGAACAAAACAAAACAAAGCACCTTATCATTTAAAAAACACTGATGATACTTACCGTGGAATTCTTGCCAGAAACCATGCAAGCAAAATGATAGTGGAGTAAAATATGTAAGTGTTGAACAAATAAAAACCACCAATCTAGAATTCTATATTCAGCAAATTTATTCTTCAACAGTGAAGAATAAAGTCTCATAAAAGCAAACCTTTGGGAAATTTATCAAACATAAACCTGTGCTGCATGAACTATTACAGAAGTTCCTCAGAGAGAAGGAAAATGATAGAAGTCAGAAACTCAAATCTTTATAGACAAATGAATCATAAGAAACGGGACAAATGAATGAATAAATAAAATAAAATCTTTTTATTTTTCTTATTCTTAATTGATCTAACAGATAAGTGTTCAAAGTAAAAATTGCAACAATATCGGGTTGTTAGAATATGTGGAGAAATAAAATGAATAGCATCAATGATATAAGGAACAGGAGGGAGAAATTGGGCATATTCTGCTACAAGGCACCTATAGTACTGGTGAAGTGGAAATGTTATTTGAACATGGACTTAGATTAATTGTAAATGCATGTTACAAACTCTGTGGCAACCACTAAAAAAGGGGAAAAGGAAGAATAACCAATTTGCTAAGAGAGAAAAGAAAATAGCACCATGTGAAATGCTCAGTTAAAACCAGAGACGGCACAAAAAGAGGAAGATAAAAAAAAGAGCAAATGCAATGAATAGAAGACAGTTAAAAACATGGTAGATATTAATTCATCAATATTCACTTTAAATGTGAATGTTCTAAACACATCAATTAAACTACAGAGATTTGTGGAGTGGGTGAAAACAGAAGACTCAACTCTCTGTTATATACAAGAAGCTTACCTTAAATATACAGACCCAGGTAAGTTAAAAAGAGAGGGATGTAGAAGGATACACTATGCTAAAACCGATAAAAAGAAAGCTGGAATAGCATTTTAAATGTCAGGCAAAACAGACTTCGGAGCAAGGAAAATAACCAGGAATGAAGAGAGCATTACATAATGATAAATGGATAAATTTTCCAGGAAAATACAATACTTGACATGCATGCTCCTAACAGCAGAATGTCAAAATACGTAGGGTAAAAGTTGCCATCACACTACAAGGGCAGAGTTAGGCAGAACTGCTAGGAAAAATAGATAAATCCCTATTTTTGGTTGAAGAATTGAAGGCTCCTCTTTTAGTAATTGATAGATCCAGAGGCAGAAAATTAGTAAGGATATAATTGACCTGAACAGCACCGTTAATCAACTGGATCCAATTGACATTTATAGACTGTTTCATGCAACAACAGAATATTGTTCTGTTGCTCATTGTTCTTGAGCTCTCATGGGACATTTATCAAGATTGGCCATGTTATGGGCCATAAAACACATATTAAAAATTTTAAAGAATAGAAATAATTCAAATTATGTTCTCAGACCACAGTGGAATTAAACTAAAAATCAATCACAAAAAAAGACAGCTGTAAATGATACACTTCTACACTTGATCTTAGCCAAAAGCCTGAGCAATGATAACAAAACCCTTCTAAATAATACAAGGGTCAAAGAAGAAGTCTCAAGAGAAATTAAAATATTTTAAATTATATAAAAATAAAAAACATCCTGTTAAAATTTGTGGGATGCAGCAAAAACAGTGCTTAGAGGAAAACTTATAGCACTAACTGCATATATTAGAAAATAAGATAGATTTAAAATCAATTTGAACATGCAACTTAGTAGAGAAAGAAGAGCAATATAAACCTAAAGCACATAGAATAAAAGAAATAATAAAAATTAGAGCAGAAATCAAATAAATTGAAGATAGAAACTTAACAGAAAATCAACAAAACCAAAAGCTAGTTATTTTAAAAGATCAATACAACTGATAAAACTCTAGCTAGGCTAACCAAGAAAAAAGAATGAAGACAAAAATTGCTAATATCAGAAATAAAAGAGGGGGTTATCACTACTGATATCATGGGCATTAAATGGATAATAAATGAATGTTATGAACAATTCTATGCCCCAAATTTTGATAACTTAGATGAAATAAACCAATTCCTTGAAAGTTACAAAATTACCAAAACTCACACAAGGAGAAATAGATAATCTGAGTACGCCTACATTTACTAAAGACATTAAATTAAGAATTAATGGCCTTCAAAAAAGGAAAGCATTATGTTCAAATGGTTTTATAGGTGAATTTTACCAATTACTAAGGAAGAAATGATACCAATACGTAACAGTGATACTCCACAATCTCAGAAACACAAAACATAAGGAATATTTCCTAATTTATTCTATGAAGCCTGCATTATCTTAATACCAAAACCAGATAAAGACATTACAAAAGGAAAATTACAGACTAATATCTCTCATAAATACAGGCACAGGAGCTGTATACTAAGCTAAATAATGTCCCCCAAAGACATTACTTTCTAATTCCTATAACCTGGAAGTAGTACCCTGTAAGGAAAAGCGGTGTTTGCAGAGTGATTAAGTAAGGAAGATTATTTTAGGTAATCTGGTGGCACCCTAACTACAATCACATGTATCCTCATAAGGAGGCAGAGGGAGATCAGCCACAGACCTGGAGGTGAGGAGGCCGCAATAGGATCGTGGAAGCAGAGGGTGGAGCGGGGCAGCTGCGAATCAAGGCTTGCTGGCATCACTAGAAACTGCAAGAGGCGAGGAATGGGTTCTTACCTCCAGGGAGCACAGCCTGGCCGGCAGGCACTTTTTTTGTGGCTCAGTAAAACTGTTTTTGGACTTCTTGCTTCTGGATTCAAGCCATTAAGTCCATGGTAATTTGTTAGGGCACCCCTGGGAGATTAATACAGGAGCCAACTGAAAGAGTTTCCAATGGCCAAAATTGGAACCATTTTAGTAACAAGATAAAGTAAGCAGTATTGGTTGTAATTATAACCCCAAATATAAAATAAATATTCATGAATGCATTCTGATATAAATAAATTATTGAATAAATACGTGAATGGGAGAGAAGAGACAAATAAATCTCCCATGTAGAAGAATTTCAAATCAATTATGTAGATATTCCCCCATTTAATGAGGTAGAGCACAACTCTACTCTTTAAGGGTAGGTTGTGCATAGTGACTTCCTTCCAAAGAGTACAGAATAGAAAGGAAGAAAAAGGAGTAATTTTCAACAACTATTTCAGCCTGGCGATCAAGGCCAACACTGACAGTCATAAATCATGTTAATAGCATGTAGCCTTGATACGATGTGATGAAAATGGCACTGTACCTCTGTTATTCTCTCCAAAACTCATAACCTCAGTCTAACAATAAGAAAAAACCATGAGACAAATTCTAGTAGATGAATATCCTACAAATATATCTGACCAGAACTTCTCAAAATTGTTACCAAAAATAAAAAAGTCTGAGAAACTGAGAGAGAAGAGGAATCATTTTTGTTTAGTATTTTCATTTATATCCATTACTTTTTTTTTTTTTTACTTTAACTTCTCTGCTAATTGTACCATTTTGGTCATCTGGAGATGGATTTATCTTGACTTTAGCGTTGGTCACATACTTCTGTTTCTTTGTATGTCTGAATTTTGATTGGATACCTGATATTATGAATGATACATAGACATGTGGAAGAGTGACTTTTATTCTAGCTGACAATTAACTTGGCTGGACTCAAACTCCATGCTTTTGTACGATGCAGTCAGAAGTTGACATTTTCTTCACATCTGTAGTTTCCAGCTGCTGCTTTTTTATTAGTTTCTCTGTAAATATTTGTTTAGCAGTCAGTCAACTTTTCAGGCCAATATTGGTCACATATTTTGGAACTCATCCCTTTCCGAGCTTTCTGTCTGCTCTCCAATGCTGGAAACTCTGGCCTCCTCTGCCTCAAAGTAGTAAAGCTGTAAGCATTACTGCCCTGAGCTGCTGTGTAGATTGGAGATTGTCCCCAGGCAAGAAGGTATACATTCCTCTGTCTCACAGGTGCAATTCCTGTTTTTCGAGGGTAGACTTCCTTCAGCAAACAGTAGGGCTGGGTGGGATTCAAATCCAGGAAGTTTTGTTCCAAAGTTTGCATTCAACCTCTAGCCTGTGCTTCTCAAATTTGTTTTCATTGAAGATGAACCCCCGAGACAATGCTAAATCTGGCTTACCAGTTTAGCAATGGTTTTTTTTTTGTTGTTGTTGTTGTTCTCTTACAAAACCAAGACTTGGGCTGGCACGGTGGCTCACGCCTGTAACCCTAGCACTATGGGAGGCCGAGGTGGGAGGATTGCTCAAGGTCAGGAGTTCATAACCAGCCTGAGCAAGAGCAAGATTCGGTCTCCACTAAAAATAGAAAGATATTAATTGACCAACTAAAAATATATAGAAAAAATTAGCCAGGCATGGTGGCGCATGCCTGTAGTCCCAGCTACTCGGGAGGCCGAGGCAGGAGGATTGTTTGAGCCCAGGAGTTTGAGGTTGCTGTGAGCTAGGCTGAAGCCATGGCACTCTAGCCTGGGCAACAGAGTGAGACTCTGTCTCAAAAAAAAAAACAAAAAACAAAAAAAAAAAACCAAGGCTTGATGCAGGTATGTTGAAAGTCCCTCAAATCATTCCTGGTAGTACATTTTACTCTAATACAGTCCAGAAAGGTCGGAAAACAAGAAAAGCATCATCCTCCTGTGTATTTCTTCTTTGTCTCCACTAGAGGGGGAAGCAATACCAGACAAATTTGGTTAAACACTCTGAAAAAGAAACTCCAGTATTTGTTTAACACATTGACTGCCACTCTAGGGGAAAAAAAAAATGTTTTTTCCTTGGGGCCATGGTATTTTATTAGGAAAATAGAATAAAAACTTCGAAAACAAAATGATCCTTTCTAATTTAACGAAAAATTTTGTTATGTTTTATTGTTTTCTGTGCGTCAGTGATATGCAACTTGAAAAATGGCTCCCACAGTGAGGAGATGTGTGAGTTACATATTGTTTACAAGGCCCCAGGCTCCAAACTCGCATGAGTTGAATACAACTCACATGGCAGTTAATGTGTTAAAATTTTTTCTGATTATCTAATAGTATTCATTGTAGAAAATATAGAACATATGGAAAAGCATAAGGAAGTAGAAAAACCTCACCCAAAATATCACTGTTGTAAACATTTTTCATCCCTTTGGTCTGCCCACCATCTGAACCCCCTTCACTATAGAGGTGGAAATGCCTGTTTTCCCACCTCCTCTTGCAGCTGGGATGTGGACATATGACTGAAGCTCTGCTCCAGACTTGAGTTTGAAAACACAAGAAAGCAGGGGCAGGAAAGAATCCACAGTGGTAAGAGGTGCAGCCCCAGAGAGTGGCAGCCACCTCTGTCTTCTGCAGTGGCAATGTCAGTGATGCAGGTGGCATGGATGAAGCTGCTGCCTTGCTGCCCCGTCCATGGCCCAGTTCATTTGGGAACTGGGGTTTATTGAGTTTCTTGGATCTGTACATTTATGTCTTTCACCAAATTGGGGGAGTTTTCAGACAACTAATGGTACAGTGGAGACTTCCCTAACCTACTTTTGGGGTGATTTTTAACATTGCTCCTGGCTTCCTGAGCTGGCCTCGTTAGCCCTTTTGCCCCCCGACCCACAAGATTCTGTGAACTATTTAAAATCTTTTCTACAATTTCTTTTATGTATTTAAGATAATCAGAATTTTTTTCCCCAGTGCTTGCAACTATAAATCTGGCCTGAAGCACCCTCTCCCAGAAATAATCACTACTGCTATTTGGGAAAATTTTAAGTGGGCTTTTAAAGAATTTTGTGGAATTTGTTAAAAAGAGAGAAGTCTGGGCTTCAATACAAGTTCCCCAGATGTATGTCTAAATGTTTTCCAGGTGACTTTGTATACATCATGGTTGGAAGACCTCTAGGCTTTTGGATACTTCCACTTAAATGTTCTACTACCCCATGAAACTTACATGTCCCAAACTGAGTCCATCTCTTAACCTAAAAATCTGCTTCTCCTCCTGTAGTCCCTATTTTTTGTGTGTGACTGGATCCTCCTAATTACCTAAGTTAGATATTTTGGAGTTCTCTTTCCCTATGTTCTTTCCCTCGCATTCTACATTTAATTGGTTACTGATGCTTGTTACCTAAAGTGGAACAGGGATTTCAGCTGGCTTTCAGTTAGATTCTAATTGTAGGGCTAGTGTTTTCTTTCTCACCTTATCTCCTTGACCTCTCATTGTTCTGATGGGCTAACTTCCACAAACATTGAGGACACTGATAGATGTAAACCATGAACTCCCTCCCCATTTGGGGTTCAGACAGGACTTCCAGATTGAAAGTTAGGTTGCAGGCAGGAAGAAAGTACACATAGAGAGAATTCATCCTAAGCAGGGAAAGTATCTAGCATGGACCTTCAGACTCCGCCAAAGGGACTGAGGGTCAGACTAGTGCAAAGTACAAGGTAGTGACTAGTGCATGAACCCATTCAAGTCCAGCAATCCTGGTAGCATGTGTGTTTTCTGGGGAAAATGGATGGTTTGTACCCTGAAGACCTCTCTCACTAAACTCTATAGCACATCATTACTCAGTCTACCCTGCTCTGGACACCTCCCAATTAAGTACAATAGGGGTGGGGCCTGGAGGGAGGAAACTCCTTCCCACTTAATAAGAGATTGCTGAGCATATGCTGAACTCTTAGGACTGAGAGCAGGGAAATGCAGCAAATTTCTGATTTCATAGGAAAAGATGCTAGTGGCGAGTGATAGCCTGAAATTTTTGTTGTTATTTTTCTGGAAGAATATGTAAGAAATCCATTGCACAACCCCAGAAATACTTTGGAGAGGAAGAGAAGTCCAGTTTGTGCAAGTGGCACTTGGAGATACCAAGATTAGAATATAAGGATGTGACACAATCTGCCCGCACAGGCTGTGAATTTGGTATCCACAATTTTTCTCCTTCTCTCTCTTCCCCATGCCACAGCCTATGTTAGGCCTTCATCATTTCTTAGCTAGATGACTGCATCATCCTCTTAATCTGTGTCCTGACTTCTGTGTTTCTCCAAGCTCCAATCCATTCTCCAGATGAGTACCAGATTCACTTTCTGTGGCACAAATTAGATTATGCCTGTTTTCTTCTTAAAAATCTCAATGGCTCCCCAGTTTCCTTGGAAAAATGTCCAATCTCCTATGGTAATTTGGAAGATTTTCCGTGATTTGACTTTAATCATCCTGCACAGACATTTCATTCAGCCACCTGGCACCTTGTGCTCTAGTGATGTTTAACTGTTGGTGGTTTTATGAACTGCGCATGCATTTTATTTACGTGCATCTCAATGTCTTCCTTACCTGTAAATAAATTAAAGGAGTTAAATAAAATATCTGACACAAGTTCATTTTCCATCTGCATGAGAGTCATGATTATACCCTCTTAAAAACTGTCCTTTAGCAAGAGAAAGCACAAATCTTTCCTTTCACTCACGGCCATGCCCCATCTTGGAAATGGGCATGTACAGTATTTGTGGTATCTCCAGATCCAATTACTCAATTATAAGGATCCTCTTTGAATAGTTTGCGTTCGGGGTTAAGCATTGTGTTTTCTGCCCACTTGAGGGCACAACTTCCTTTAAAAATTTTCAACAGTTTCACCGCCTTTTAAAGAAGTAGGAGTTAGGTAGAAATTTATATTGACTTGTTAGATATGTTAGGATTGTCCACTAGATGTCACCCTGACATCTTAGGATCCATAGAAAACAAAAGAGCTAACCTTTCTTTATAGGTATGTTATTTTTGACAGTGCATATATAAATCGGTGATTTTTTTTGTTTGTTTTCTCTGAGACACTTAATTAGTCACTCTTACTTACTTACTCACTCTGTCGCCCAGGCTGGAGTGCAGTGGCACTATCATAGCTCACAGCAGCCTTGAACTCGTGGGCTCAAGCGATCCTCCTGCCTCAGCTTCCCCAGTAGAGGGGACCACAGGTGTGCACCAGCGCACCCAGCTATATGAACTCTTCAAAAATGTTTCTGAGCTCTGACTAAAGGCAAGAACAAAGCTTGTTAGATAGAATTTGTGAAAGAAAATTTCTACTTAAGGAGAGTATCCAGAAATCAAGGTGTTAAGTACCCCTGTATATAGTAGTAGTAATAATCACAAGATAGATCTTTTTTAGTTGTCTAACCCATCAAATGTAATCTAATTAAATGTAAGAAAAGTTTTGTTCTTAATTAATCATATTAGAACCAAAAGAAAAATTATAAAGTTTATGGGCTCCATTGAAGAGTTCAAATTATATATTAATTTTTTTATGATTGTAAATTTCAAACATGTATACAAGGGTAATAATATAATTAACCTACATGTACCTATCACTCAGTGATTGTGATAATAACAAATGTGGTTTTTAAAATATATTGTATAATGAACTGTGTCAATTTTGGAAGATCTGCCTGACTTCTTGAACCAATATATCACAAATGACCAATGTATTATATTATAAATTCATACATAAGTAAAAGATACATTCAAAGTGCAAGATAGATTGGTGGATTTTGACATAAGAGAGTATATAAAGTTCAATGATACAGCTTCATATCTCACATTGCAACTAACCTAAAAAACTGCTATCTCTTGAGTTTGGGTACAGAATTACAAAAGACTATCCACAGTTGTCTTAAAAAGTTATTAAAATGTTACTCTCTTTTCCAACTACACATCTAAATGAAGCTAGATTTTTTTTTTATATACTTCAACCAAAACAGCATGTGAAAACAGACTGAATGAAGAAACAGAAGGATCTGGTTGTCTTCTATTAAGCCTAACATTAAAGGGGTTTTCAAAAATGTAAAACAATGCCACTTTTCTCACTAATTTTTCCTGAAAATATAGGCAGTTTTAAAAACTAAGTTATTCAATTATAAAAATGTATTGGTTTATTATTAAGATAATGCATATTTTTAAAATTCGCAGTTTTATTTTCTAATATGGTAAATACTGGCAGATATGACCAATATAAACAAAAGTTCTTTGTGGTCCTCAATAATTTTTAAGAGTACAGATGGTCACGAGACCAAAAAGTTTACAAACTGCTTTTGTAGGCTCTACCTAATCATTTTTATGTTTTTCAAGAGAATAGAAGGAAATGGACACAATGATTTCCTGCTTCATATCAGAGATTTTACATATGTTATCATGTTCTATGAATTTTCTCTTTTCTGGAGGCTCCTAACACCATTGTAAATTTTACACCCATTCCATGATTGAAGAATATATTTGGAAATGTTACTTGAAATCCTCAAGGCTGCACACAGTAGCATAGGAGAAATTCAAACCTAGGTCTGAATGATTCTGAAGCCATTTTCTATCCCGCACTTAACTGTGTAGAATTACTACAGCTGTGATGTGAAAGGAAGCAGGGTGCAAACACTGCTTTTTGCAGTTCCAGAAAATGAAACAATCCAAGTGGCCCATGCATTTTGGGAGCAGAAGGACAAATAAAAGACCTGGATAATACTTCTGTTACATTTCCTACAGTTTTTCACCATAGGTTAGGGCAAAAGATTGAATTTGACCTGCTTTGAAATTAAATATTCTTTTCAAACTTCCCATTAAGAAAATCTTGCTGATTCCTAACCTAGATCTTTTCTCTCTCTCTTTTTTTTAATTTTTTTTTTTTTTTTTTTTTTTTTTTGACAGGTCTTGCTCTGTCACCCAGGCCGGATTGTAGTGACCTGATTATAGCTCACTGTAGCCTCTAATTCCTGGGCTCAAGTGATCCTCCTGTCCCAGCCTCTTTAATAGCTGGAACTACAGGCATGCGCCATCATGCCTGACTAATTTTATTCTTTTGTAGAGACAGGGGTCTTTCTGTGTTACCCAGGCTGGTTTTGAACTCCTGGCCTTAAAGAATCCTCCCAAGGTTCTGGATATACAGGCACAAGCCCCCACACCCAGCTGTAGATTTTCAATCTATTAAAACATACTCTATGAGACACATAGAAATTTCTACACTTTGAGTTCCTGCTTAGGGGCCCGGCACAGTGGCTCACACACACCACCTAATCCTAGGAGGATTGCTTGTGATCAGGAATTCAAGACCAGCCTGAGCAAGAGCAAGACCCCCATCTCTACTAAAAATAGAAACACTTAGCCAGGCGTTGTGGCACGTGCCTGTAGTCCCAGCTACTCAGGAGGCTGAGGCAGAAGGATTGCTTGAGCCCAGGAGTTTGAGGTTGCTGTGAGCTACGCTGATGCCACAGCATTGCCGGGGCAACAGAGTGAGACTCTGTCTCAAAAAAAAAAAGAAAGAAAAGAAAAAAAGACGACCAGTTCCTGTTTAGAATTTAAAACACTAAAAATATAAAATTAAAGCAAAATAACTGAAACAGAAACTGTAGAGAATTACAAATAATCTATCCAAAAGTTAAGACATTCCTGCTTATTGCTATTTATGCATACAAAATTAATCAAAGATGAGATAGCTCTATTTCTCCCCGGGCCCTGAGCACCTTTTGAACAGAGGCTGTCTCATTCTTTTTGTTACCTACCAGCACTACTGGAGCACAGGAATTCCTTATTACATATTTGTTTCATTGTCAAACACAATTGACTTTATTTACAATGTATTTTCCCTTTAATTTAAATATCTTTATTTTGCTATATAATTTATCTCATTGTATCACAGAGATACTCTTTTCCATGTCACATAATCACTTTGAAAAAAGAATAAGCAAAGCTGTCTGGTCAGGATCAATGTATTAAAAATCCATAAAATTTCCTTGTACATAAAGTAGCTTTGCTAACAATTTAAACATTTTTTCCTTTATCACTTGGTAGGGAACACTTTTCACAAACAGGAGAAATTTTTGTCTTTAATTGTAATTAAGGCAGTTGGTTAATTTAAATGGTAAGTGAGTATTGTCGGGGAAAGGTAACTAAAAACAAAATCTTCTCCCCGTCTAGAAATTCTCTCTACAAAGATGATAGAAAAAGCAAATGCTTTTATTGTTGAATAAGCATTGAAACATAAGGTAATGTATATCATAGGCAAGCAGACACAGCCCATTGTATACGTGTTTTCAAGGTAAACAATAACTCAAGTAAGAGAACCTGACAGCGCTATTTGCCTTACACAGTTCATCCTAACTGCACCTGTTAATTGGGGTGACCACTTGTGCTGGTTAATTTGCTTCAGCCACAGGAAATCCAAACTTCTCATATCTTCAAGACAAGAAGTAATTTTACAACTTGGAGCACGGGCCCATCTAAATTAGACTCCTACCCTCCCACAGAGCCTGGGAAATTAGAGGTACTATCTCCATCTCCCTTGATGTTCACATTTCAAAGAAATGGCTCCCAGGTCCTTGAGAAAGACACTTCTAGATCATTAAGCTGACAAAATGCCAATTTAGTCTTCAAAAGGATTTATATACATTTCAAAGAGAGCAGAAAGGACTTGCAATGATAAGTTTTCTAAAGTAAACGCTCAAAGTAAAAGAAGGGAAGAGAAATATATTTTTCATATTTTCAAAAATGAGAAGTAAGCCTCTGATTTTTAATTTGCATTTGTCCTTACAGTATTTACTGTCTGGTTGCTTTAGGCAAATGTTTATGGTAATTGAGTGGGGTGGTAAGGAGAGAAAGGGAGCAGTACTATCATCTCACTTACATGTTGCTTTTTTTTTTTTTTTTGCTTTGTTTTATTCTCATGTTTCTGAATGTCAAACTTGGCATTTGTTTGCCTATGCATGAACTATAGTTATCACTATTGTACAGGTGAAGAAGGTTCCCTTAGATTTGTTCTTCAAGATTCTGGCCTGCTGAGAGTTCTGGGAATAGTTTTCTTGACATCTTAATTGGTCTCTGTTCCACAGAATGTTAGAAAATCACATATTAACCAGAGGTTAATAAATACTAAATTAATAAAGGAGTTAAATGTCCCTTTAATCATTACCTAAATTATTTCCTTTTCCCTTCCTTTCTCTCATTACAAAAGTATTCTTTGTTATAATTTCCTACCTAAAACTTTTTTTTTTTTTTTTGCCATAAATGGTGCATTTTAGGTATAGGCTGATAGAAAGTATGATTAAGACAATCACTTTAATGAATGTGTCTGGAAAACCGTTCTTCTTTCGCTTCTCATCCCACTATCATCTCCTGGTTTTCCTCCTACCTCACTGGCTACCACTTCTTGGTCTTCTTTCAGACTCTGCCTTCTCTACTTGACCACAAAATGATGGAGTGCTTCTGAATGGGGTTATTCAATGTCATTCTATAGGTAGTTTCTCTTAATCCCATGGATTTAAATACCATCTGATATTGATGAATCCAAATTTATATCTCCAACTCAGATCTCTCCTATGAGTTCTAAACTTTCATATCCGTCAACTAAATGTCACATAAGCAACTCATACTTGAGAGGTAGAAATAGAACTCTTGAGGTCCCTCAGTCTGTTCTTCCCCCAGGCCTCTTAATTGTATAAATGATACCATTATCCATTCAGTTATTCAACCAAAATACAAAACAAAACAAAAACAAAAATCAGAAGTTACTGACTTGCATGGTCCATATCAAACCCATCAGCAAGTTCTGGTGGTTCTACCTCCAAAACACATTTTCTATCCTCCGCCTCTCTCAATCTCTACAGCCACCACTCCGGTACAAACCACCGTCCTTTCGCATGAAGACTACAAACACCTTTCAGTCAGTCTCTCTGCTTTCACTCTTCAATCTCTTCTCCCCTTCTTTTCCCATGTATTGACCACCATGATTTAAAAAAAAAAATATGACTCTTATTAATTCATTAGTCTCATAATAAAACTTTAAGAACTTTCTATTGACTTAGAACATACTTAAAAATCTTTACTGGAATGTTCTTCTCAATTTTTGCTCAAATGCCATAGACATTTAAAATCAGACAACTAAGAGTAAATATTGAAGAAAAGTTCCTTGCATTTAAAAATACCAACACTTTAAAATAAAAAGTTTGCATAATTCATCTAAATATATTCAATTAATTATTAAACATGACAAGCAAATTATTTTGTAATATCTCTTAATGAGATACACAGGACTTCTCTTTAATTAGACCATATTTCTGTAAATTAACATGTTTCTTTTAGCTAGAATATGACAGGGTTCAGGGTTCAGCATTAGTTTCATTCCTAATGTTCACTTTAAGGTTTTTTTTTTTTTTTGCAAAACTAAATGCCAATCATATAGATTGTATAAATAGGCCTTAATAAGCTAAACAGAGAGATGAACCCTTGAGAATTATTATATATAGTTACATTTGTAATCTCATTTCACAGTTAAAAACTATTAAATTTATAATTATGGATTTGACAGAACGAGCACATCCTATCAACATCTGAGAGAGAAGAATTCATCCTAATTAAACAAAGATGGCTTTTTATAGTTCAAAGCATAACATTCTAGGTTATAATTTGGGAAAATGTTGCTCTACACCCATACTTCAATAGATATAAAGAGGGTGGTTTAATCAACTGTAGAAATTAACAGCAAAAAGAGGAGAAAGCATTATTAAGTATGTGCTTACAAAAAGTATACTAGTATTTACAGGAGAATGTGCAATATTAGATTATTAAAATTTAACTCTGTTAATTAAAATCTAATAAGTGAGTCATGGGAATACATAAAATGGTAGATAAAGGGCTAAGTGACAATAAGCAGGAAAATTTCACCTAAGTGAAATAAGTATGGCTTTATAGTATCCAATAATCTTTTAACAACAGTTAATGAGATATATCTTTTCCAACTCTTAATAAGTATTTAAGAAAAGAAAAAATAACCTCTATCTTAACTCTATGATATATATTTTTCTTTATGACACAATGCTGGAAGTAAGTAAAGGAAGTAAACAAAAAATACTTTGACCTCTTCCTTAAGATCATGCAAAACTTACAACTGAGACATAGACTAACTCATGGACAGTAGCAGCGTATAATATTGCTTGGCTATTTTACCAGAACTCACCCCAAATTATGGCCTTTCTTAGATGGGTATCTAAACTAAGTCTTCTTTAAAATGGGACCTATAGTCCCTGATTCTTAGAGTATACGTCAGATACAGATTCCAAAACATCCTTTCTCTTTAGATTTCTTTCTAAAAAGGCTTACAGTTTCAGTTGACACCATGACATTTTAATTTTTCCTACTTAAAGGTCAATATCTCTTTCAGAAAATTATAACATTTAAAAATAAATATTTTAAATGGTGTATTCCTCCCAGAAAAATATTTTAAAATTTAAATAGAATTGAATGATTTTTAAAAAAATAAAATAGTGGTACCATTAATTTTTTTTCAAATCACATATTTCATGCTACTGTGGTTTTATTTTTCTAGTTTAATTCTTTCAAAAATTATGATTCAGATTGCAGATGCAGTCACAGCAGGCTACGTTTCTAAGGTATGGGTCATTCCATTAGTACGTGATCTCTAAAAATAGTCTCAGCAAGACATAGACCATGGCATTTTATTCATGCAAGGCAGAGTTCTATAAGATAGGTTATAATTTTAGGATACATTTTGTATATTACCTTGAATTTTGTATATTGATCCTTTAATATTATTTTTTTACATGGCTAATTAAAACATATGGAGGATCTTACTTTTTTATTCTAAAAAATTTCTTTTAATTCTTTTAAAGCATGTTTGTCACGTAAAAAGCTGGTAAGTAGAAGGAATAAAATACCATACTCTTGGCTGTAAATGTAATGGTTTGGAACACAGACTTTAGGACCTAATTGACTAGATTCAAATTCCAGCTGCGCCATTTACTTACTCTGTGTACTTGGGAATGTTATTTTACTTGTCTGGGCCTCAGTTTCTTCATTTGCAAAATACAGATGATGTTAATATTAACAGTAATTATACCAAAAGGTGTTGTAAGGTGAAATGAGTACTCAAGTAAACCATCTGGCTCTAGGAAGTATCCAGTAAGCATTGGCTGTCATCGTCCAAGACTACCTCTGTTGATGATTGACTATTACGCTTTTTCCTCATGTAATTTTAACACTGGTTATAGTAATTCACATATAGGTATATATATATATATACATATATATGTATCCTGATTTTCTTTCTTTTAAAATTAGTTTTTAATAATGCTTATTTTTTATGACTACAAAATTTTTAAACACTCTTTGGAGCAAAAAAGAAAAAAGTACAGATGACATATTGGTTCAAAAATCTTGTCCTGGTCATGGAAACCATTTAAAATGCTTTTCCTAGAGTGTCCTAGATCACTGACACAAGCAATTGAGGGCAGCCCTCCTCATCTGTGAGAAAGCTCAATGTAACTCTGAAAATTGGATGCTTGTCCCAAGGGAAATTAGACATCCCTCCCCATAATATGTCTTCTGAAGGTACTTATGATGGAGTCCTGATGCTGGCTGCCTCAGTGATGAATACGTGACTGAAAGTCAGTATCTCTAAGGGAAACAGTCTCACCCCTCCATCACCAGTTGCTATCTTGTTTCACCCAAAAGAAAATATTCCCAGAGGACACCTTGAGCAACAAGGAAGCGCCAACATTTTGTGGAGCAGAAATATGAGAAGGCTCCCCTGTTCTGTAGGAGTGAAAAGGAATTCAAGGAATGTCAGTTCTCTGGGCAAGTGCATTCTCTTTGTCCTCCTATGAAACAAAAAAGGAATTTCTCCATTTTGTTTAACATCCAACATAACATCATCATGAAACTAACGAACACCTGCTGCATGCCCGGAACTATGCTGGGTCCCAAGGCTTGAACTCTGTTCTTCAGAAACTCCAGAAACTCCATACATATCCAAACTCATCCTATTTTTTAAGTTTTTTTTTTTTTTTTTTTTTTTTTTTTGAGATAGAGTCTCCCTCTGTCACGCTGGGTAGAGTGATGTGGCATCAACCTAGCTCATAGCAACCTCAAACTTCTGGGCTCAAGCGATTCTCCTGCCTCAGCCTCTGAGTAGCTGGGACTACAGGTGCGCAACATCACACCTAATTTTTTCTATTTTTAATAGAGACAGGGTCTCACTCTTGCTCAGGCTAGTCTCAAACTCCTGACCTCAAGCACTCTTCCCACCTCGGCCCCCTAGAGTGCTAGGATTACAGGCATGATCCATCACATCCAGCCATTCTTTTCAATGATTGACCTCATCCATTCAGCCAAACTTACCTTCCACATCAGACTCCAGTGTGAATTACTCACTTGACTTCATTTGTTCATTCCACAAATACTGGCGAGTGCTTACCTCATGCTGGGTATGTTGTTGGCTCTGCAGATACAGAGGCAATCTAAACAAAGTCCCTGCTTTCATGACTTTTAAAACCAGTATGAGATTCAGACTATTGACAAACAAAATAACCTAACAGTTTGTAATCCTTATTGTGAAGAAAGAATAAGAAGGATTGGAAGAGAGAGAGCAATTTAGGTGAATAGATGTGCTATTTTGGATAGGGTGGCCAAGGAAGGTTTCTTGGATGAGGGGGTATTTGAATGGGGACTGGAATAATTGAGGGAGAGAGTTGAGTGACCATTTAGGGAAAGAGCTTTCCAGGCAGGTGGTAGAGCTTGTGCAAAAGTTCTTGAAGTGGGGACATGCATGAGCAAGAGCAAGCTGAACAGTGTGGGTCAAGCGGAATAAACTGGAAGATGTGGTGGGTATGTAATTGAGATAGCCAGGGGTCCGATCTTACAAAGGCAGGGAGGGCATGGTCAGGTAAGTCTTTGAGTTTCCTTTCCAGTAGCATGGGGGAGGGGTGGTGGTGGCTGTATTGAGAGCAGGTGGTCTGCAAGCCCGAAGGCAGGAGGCACTATTGGTTATTGCGATTGTCCAGTTTAGAAGACCCATCTCCGCCTCGCTGTTATGCCTGGCATGGATCCCTGCTTCTTCCCCTTTGCTCTAATCCCTTTCCCTGGCATCATCTCACTCTTCTCTCCACTTACTGAATCCTTTGCCATACAGCTCAAGTCACTCACTGATTTCACTCACTTCCAGCATATTTTCTACTGGAAAAAATATTACAGTTGAATTCTCTTTACATCTTTCAAATAGTTTAACATTCCTAGATTCTGCCAATTAAATCTGTTATTTTAAAAGTGATCTCCTCTTTTATTCATTCT
Organism: Lepilemur ruficaudatus; assembly: GCA_963574885.1. Taxonomy (NCBI): domain Eukaryota; kingdom Metazoa; phylum Chordata; class Mammalia; order Primates; family Lepilemuridae; genus Lepilemur; species Lepilemur ruficaudatus. Next base: position 39,191 of record CAUYRT010085245.1, read on the forward strand.
TAAACTGATTGGCAGAATTTTTAATTATAAGGAATTGAAAAGAAATACTAAAACTTGGGTTTAAACGGATCTAAACCGCACAAACTTAGCCAAATATCTCATTTTCTTTCCACATTTATGATGCCTAAAATATTTGTTTACTTTATTTTTTATGATTTTACCTTACTAAAGTAACATTTTTCTTACCTAGAGATTTCTGATTCCAAATATTTAAATGGAATGCAAAAGAATGCGCCTCTGAGCTGCCAGAAAAGATGCCCAAATCCATGCCCTAAAGTTCACATATTTCCCTCTTACAGCCTCATTTCTGCAAATGGCGGTTAGAAGAGTGACATGATAAATGTCCATGGTGCACTGTGGCAGGAAGTTTCCCTCCATGCTTGTTTCTGGGGATCTCATTTATTACATGAAGAGGAACTTGTCTTTCCCAGCTGTTGGGATGGTCCACTCAGCACACTGGGTGCTGTGTAGGCTGGCAGCAATCCCACGCTAACCACTCAATAAGCAGGAAATACTGGAGATACCTGCAGGAACAGACTGGTGCATTCTGACTGGAAGGAGCAAGGATACATCTGACATTATTTTTTTAAGCTGAGAATTGTGAGGTTTGGAGAACATTGTAATTGACAAATTAAAAAGCATTTCTATCTCAAACTTTCGGTTATTTGCCTCTAATTCCTCTTCTCTCCACTGTCCCTCCTCTTCTTTGTCTATCTTATGTCCATCTCCCTACCTGGGAGAAAGGAAGATGAGTTTTGTACATCATCCTATCTAATCAATTTACTCTTTGAGAACTAGAGAGAAATGTCTGGAAATAATGAAAAAAATAGAGCAAAATGCATAAAAATGTCTCAGGAATGTCTGCTAAAGCATCACTCTTTATAATGGTTTTGCATAATGCATTTACAGGAAGTTTAGCATCTATTTTTTATGCTGTAAAGTTGGCACCTGAATTAATCAAGATTAATGAGCTGGTCCTGCAAATAATGAGCAGTGTCTGAATGACTGTGGTTTAGGCTTGCAATGAATGCCTGTTGAATTGAATTCAATTTCAATAACAATCTGCCTCATTAAATGAATGACACAAGTCCTGAGAAAGGCAACTTGTATATCTGGCTCATATTAATAATTAGGACAGCTGTGAGCAGATAGGAAGGCCCTTGTTGTCTTCTTAGACTATACAATGGGCATTTTACTCAGATTTCTATCAGGAGGTAGTGCACTGTAATAGTTACAACATGGCCTTAGATTCCAAGAGATCTGGCTAGAAACCTGTTATTACCAGTTATCAGTTGCACAAGACATACATACTTTCTCTGTCTCAATTTTCTTTTCTACAAAATGGTCATAATGATTGATACTCCTCTTGGACTTTGACAAGAAAGACCTCTACCTTGGGCCCTCCCCTGCTCCTTTTCTGGCTATTCCCTGAGCGTGATGTGAAGAATTAGCAGAACCAAGAAGATATGTCCACCCAGAGGCTTCAGTGTTCCCAACCCCCCAGACCAGCTCCAAGTGTCTGGGACCCAGAATTTCATGTCCGTGGGACTCTGAGCACGCAGGAGATGCCCAAGGAGGGTCTTCTTGAGAGGTGGGAGGGGCATGGATGGGCTTGTATGTTCCATCTACAAACATGCATTTTAGGCGTCTTGTTCAATACAAGCTACACCTGAATTGCACAAGAATATAAGAGGGGGGAGAAGAGAACGTGGGGGTGCAGCTGGGATATTGCAGCTTTCCTAGAGCAGCCACACTCCTATGAAAAACTTTAATAGGGAATTTGAAATTTGAACCTGGAATTCCAGAGAGTTATAAAGTACATTTTACAAGGTAGGAGTATGGAATATATTTTATTTAGCAGATTGTTAACTTGATTTTTAAATTATTTGTAAAGAGTTTAAACATTTGAGACAACTGTACATTCACATGCAGCTGTGAGAAATAATGCACAGAGATCTCTTGAACACTTTGCCTAGTTTTCCTTAGTGGTAACATTCCACAAACTACAGTGTAATATCACAATGAAGATGTAGATTTATGCAATACAAGGAGCTCATTTTGATTTCCCCAGTTTTACTTGTACCCATTGGTATGTATTGGTGTATATTAAGTTCTAAACATTTTATCACCTGTGTATGCTCATGCTTTGCTACCACAGTCCAGAACACTAAACAGTTCTAATACCACAAGGATTCCTTGTGTATTTATTACTTCTAAATAAATAGACATATGGAGTGCCCCAGCAAATGAGCGGGAATAGCATTACAATGAAATGTTTGGCTTAGGCTGAATTAAGAATAAAGTAGTGTATCAGAATGGAAGATCCTTCTCAAGGGGGAAAGCCCTTCCTGAAACAGAATCCATGTACTAACCCATGAATTCTACTAGGGGGAGGTTTTTCCCACCTATATTTAGAGATGGGGATTGTGGGGTGATTGTACTTCAAACTGCTGCCTCTGATTTCTGGGACAGATTGGTTCTCTGTCCTTTATTGCTCAATACTCCACATCTACTTATTGTTTGCTCAATACTCCTTTTGTTCTTTATTACTCAATATTCCACATCTATGAACACAGGGAAACTAACCCTGAAGTAGCCCCTATGTTTTAGCAAAGCCCTTGGGCTTCCTAGTATCTCAGACTTCAACAGAGTTTGTGGGAGGGTTGAGGGTCATCCTGCCAATATTTCCAGGAGCCTATACACTTCTCAGTCTTACACCCTACTCCAGGTATAGACTTTTGAAGAAACTAGGTCAACTCATGTTCTACTGGGGCAGTTCACAAGGCAGAAAGTAATTTTATTACCTGCTGATAGTGGGAGTTACTATCAAAGGAAGTGAAAAAATAGAAAGCACCACTAGAGGAGGAGATAAAAGGTAAGGCACTCGCGGGATGTAATCAAATGAAAATAATTGTAGTGAGGTCATAGTCAGGATTCAGGGTTGGAAAGGTCCTACTCCCTATAGCTTGTCCCAGATATTCTGTGGTTCACCCTGGAATCCCCTCAACAGTTGGCAGGGTCTTCTGTTCTGCCCCCCTCTATGAGATACAACCTACTGGCTAGCTGACAGGCTGGCTCATTCCATAAGCTCTTCTTTTGCAGTCTTTTGGCTTCTAAGTCTGTGCGTTTTTAGCAGTTGGTTGACTCCTAACAGAAGCCAAGATCCAATCCGGGAATGAAGCCAGGGCCCAGGGCAGCCAAAAGGCAAAAATTGGCTGTGAAAATAAACCTAGTACTGCTTCTAGGGGGACTCTGGGATGTTTAGTAATATTATGGAAGCAAACCATTTGTTTATTTTAGGGTCCATATTTTTTGCATATGTGTATTTTGGGGGTGTGTGTCAAACACATGATTGGAACCCCAAATTTAATACACCTGCAAACATATGTCATAAGTAGTTGCTAATAACATCATTTTGGGTAGCAGAATTTTGTAGGAAGGAACAAGAGGGAGCAGAGAGTAATTCTATTTGTTTGAGTGTTATCAAAACATATTTAGGGGGCAATTTAATTTATTTCAATCCAACAAAATTTTCTGGTTGCTTCATTTCTTTAAATATAGAAATATTATCAACAAATAAAACCATTATTTTGACCATAGAGTGAAAAATCAGTTCGTATTTTGGTTTAGTTTCTTTTATTTTATCCATATATTTACTGTAAATCACACTTGTAAGAATTTAAAAGTAACTCATGAAATTATACAAAATATGAAAAAATCAAAAATATAAATAAAATTAAAATCATCTACTACTACTAAAATTATTCTGCTATACATAACACCACATTGACATTTTTGTGTATGTATACACTTCTTAAATGGGCATGTGTACCATATGTTAAAACACATACAACATATAGTTTACCAAAGTTGAGATCATAGTATATTTTATAATCTGACTTTTCTACCTAATGATGTATCTTAAACATTTTCCCTATTCTTACAAAACATGACTTTTAATGGCTAAATAATATTCTATTACATAGGTGTCCCATAAATGACTTACCATTTTTTTTTTATTTTGGATGGTTTCTAATTTATTATTGTGGGATAGAATGTGGCAGGAGTTCAGTATTTCTGCATTTGGTGTCAGCTGACTTCACTAAAAATAACTCTTCATTCTGTCTGTTGCTTCCAGCCCTCGTTGTTTCCAGAAACTTGTTGTATCACACATCTCCCTTTTTCCTGTTAAGAATATGATCATATTATAACACAATATATGAGGGGCTAAGAGTGAGGCTACAGCCAGACCAAATAGACCTGGGTTCAAATCTTAAACTTGCTATTTTCCAGCTCTCAAAGACTCGTTTATCTCATATTTAAAATAGGACTGTTGTGAAAATTACATGATACAGTGTATTCAAATTTATGTAGCTATATACCTGATAATAGTATTATCACTTACTGGTTCTTCTTTTGAAACCTATATTTATTGAGTGTTTTAATGTGGTAGGTATTGTGTTCAGTGCTCAAGATACAAAGACAGAAAAGATAAGCACAGCCCTGGTCTTGTGGCTTTTATAGTCCTGCATTATAGAAAATCATCAAATAATCATTTTATAAAAATTCAAAATTATAGCTATGACAAGTGCCAGGAAGGAGAGAGACCTGGTCCCATGGGCTCTTTAATAGGGGATTGGATGTAGCCATAGTGGGCCTCTTGTGTTTTCACAGGAGTGATCCATCTTTTTCCTGTGATTCTGGTCAAGAAGAGAGGGATACAGGAAGACTGGTATTCACCAAAAATCACACTACTTCCTCTAAGATCATTTTTTGTCTTCTCTCCCAAATGAACAAAAACTGTATGAATATGACTTCGTAATAAAACATTCCAGGCTGGGACTTGCAAGAAATATCTTTAACCTATTTCCTGCCCACAGTGCATGGCCTTTGATCATCTTTCTTGTTTATAGCATCCGTGCTATAAACAAGATCCCTTTGCACATGCCTCCAGGATGGACCATCGCATAATAACATGCTTCTTTGCCCAACTATAGATTGCCACCCACCTTCTTTACTCTGCATGCTGGCAATCTTGGTATTGCCAGAGCTTAGCAGGTACCTGGCATACAGTGGTTCTCACAACACGCAAAGCTGGCTGGCTTAATAGCTAATCAACATTTCAGGGCAGGGCAGATAATACCTGCCGCAGAAGATGTAGAGAGAAAGGAAAGGACTTCTGGTACCTGACTAAACCAGAGTCACAAGACAATTCAGCATGAAATGGAATGGAAAGAAAACAGCAAGGAGCAGTTCCTTGGAAGAGTTTAGTGAATCACTTTGTGGGGAGGATAAGAAATATATATATATACATATATATATATTTTTTTTGAGACAGAGTCTCACTCTGTTGCCTGGGCTAGAGTGCCGTGGCGTCAGCCTAGCTCACAGCAACCTCTAACTCCCGGGCTCAAGCGATCCTTCTGCCTCAGCCTCCCAAGTAGCTGGGACTACAGGCATGTGCCACCATGCCCAGCTAATTTTTTCTATATATATTTTTAGTTGTCCAGATAATTTCTTTCTTTTTTTAGTAGAGATGGGGTCTTGCTCTTGCTCAGGCTGGTTTTTTTTTTTTATTTCAGCATATTATGGGGGTACAAATATTAAGGTTATGTATACTTCCCTTGCCCCCCGCCCCCCTCGAGTCAGAGCTTCAAGCATGACCATCCCCCAGACGGTGCGCATCGCACTCATTATGTATGTATATACCCATCCCTTCCTCCCCCCTCCTGTCTGCC
>CAUYRT010085250.1:0-37284 GCA_963574885.1 Lepilemur ruficaudatus
TTTTTTTTTAAGCAAATAAAATAATTAAAAGTGTCTGGCCGGGCACGGTGGCTCACACCTGTACTCCTAGCACTCTGGGAGGCCGAGGGGGGAGGATCGCTCAAGGTCAGGAGTTTGAGACCAGCCTGAGCAAGAGTGAGATCCCCGCCCGTCTCTACTAAAAATAGAAAGAAATTAATTGGACAACTAAAAATATATAGAAAAAATTAGCCGGGCATGGTGGTGCATGCCTGTAGTCCCAGCCACTCAGGAGGCTGAGGCAGGAGGATAGCTTGAGCCCAGGAGTTTGAGGTTGCTGTGAGCTAGGCTGACACCACAGCACTCTAGCCCGGGAAACAGAGTGAGACTCTGTCTCAAAAAAAAAAGTGTCAAACAATTTAGAGTTTGGAGTCAATCACACTCCACCCTGATATTGTAGCATGGCAATCCCATCAAAATAAAATTATATCATTTCACTATCATTACTATGATGGATTATCCCCAAAGCTTGTCTTGAGATAAAGAGAAAGAGAGAAAAACAGCAATGATAAAAAGAAAAATCAAACATGAGTTACAATTCTGAATCCCAGAGCAAGTTTTTTCTGCCTTCAAGGCCAGCCTTTTTTCTAATATACTGCACAAACTTCTTATATGATTTATATGGTTACTTTTTTTTGTTTGATTGTATGTTGACTTTTTTCTGGTTAGCATTTAAACCACTACAAAGTGTAACTGCAGCAGTGGGAGAGACAGACTGATGATCTCCCTAAAGATTAAAAACAAAAACTGTAAAAACTACCATCACACCACACTGCATCGCATCTCCAGGGGTTATATGTGATGTTTCTAGATGTCCAGCTCCTATATCTTCGATATTAGGGAGTAAAGGGGGGAAAAAGCACTTTGCAGCCTTTGTGTGGCCCTCAGAATTCTCAGAGTTCTTCACTTTGCAGGTTTTACAAGCCCTAAGGTCAGTCTCAGCTACCGTGACACCCCTGAATGTCATGGTGTTCCTGGCAGGCAGCAACTTGCCTCTGGCAACAATCATAGGCTGTGGTCTTGGGTGTGCCCTCAGTGGGCACTTCCTGGCTTCCTAAGGTGTCCTGTCCTCACTGAGGGAAGACTCCTCCCCATGACTGGTGTGGCTATATTTTAAACAACATGTTACTCAACCACTTGAAAAGCTAAGCATTTTCAAAATCAGGCTCCAAGCTGTTGGAGATATAACGCTCGTCTTTTCCAATAATATAGTTCACGATTTTCTCAAAAGTCCAATAATCCAAAACCAATCTCTTCTTCCATTGTTTCTATCTGTCAAAAGAATGTTCACCGCGTCTCCAGCATTAACTGGAGCTAAGAACATCAGCTCCGAAGTTGGGCAGAGTTGGTTCTAGTCTTGACTACGCCACCTCCTGCCAACATGACTCTGAGCAAATTTCTCAACACAACCCTATTTCCTTATCAGTAAATGGAGATATTAATGTTTCCCGTCTCTCAGAATTGCTATGGGGAATAAACGGAATTAAATTAGAGACAAAATTGATCTATATTATTCACTAAATTTTAGCTATTATTATTAAACTTAAAATAATTTTTGGTTCATGCTTCTGCTTGATCCTTTGCTATCAGTCAGCTGCCGAGAATAATCTACTCGGCATTTGTGCTTTTTTGCTTTACATTCTGAGTGCCTCAAACTTGGTTCTATAGACTCTCTCCACAAAATCAGATTGCTTTAACAATGCATGTTCTCCCCGACTTGTGATGGGGTTATCTCCCAATAAACCCAACGTAAAGTTGGAAAACCGTAGGTCGAGCCATTATAATTCAGAGACTGTGTGTAATTTCAATTGATCTTCTCATTTATCTTCACTTCACTCTAACCTATATGTCATTGCCAGTTTGATTTTTCATAAATAGTGCTTTCGATGGTTCTGTCCACTGCTATTCAAAATCTTTACTCATTCCCTCTTTCCTACCCTTCTGCCTGGTTTTCAAGAGCCTACACATTCTAATTCTGCTCAATCTATACATTATTCCTTGATGCAAAATCTATTTTGCTGTAGATAATTTTCTTATCTTTTTTCATTGATTCCCTTCTATATAGTCAACAAATATTTACTGAAGGCCTACCATGGACCACCTGCTACGGACACAAAGCATCCATAGATCTAAAAGTAGATTGTAAAAATAAATAAAAGTTTTGTCTCTGCCATCAATGAGACTATCACAGACAATAGGGAATTAAACGATTCATTAGAATACACTAGGTAAGAAGAACTCTAAGATAAGTACAGTTGCTTAACAATGAGGATACATTTGAGAAATGCATCCTTGGGCAATTTCATTGTGGTGCAAATATCACACAGTGTACTCACACAAACCTAGACAGTACAGCCTACTACACACCTAGGTCGTATGGTGTAGCCTATTGTTCCTAGGCTGCAAACCTGTACGGCATGTTACTGTACTCAATACTGCAGGCAATTGTAACACAGTGGTAAGTATTTTTGTATCTAAGTATCTAAACGTATCTAAGCATAGAAAAGACACAGTAAAAATATGGTATTATAATCTTATGGGGCCACTGTTGTATATGTGGTCTGTTGTTGACTGAAATGTCCCCTTGCCTGTGACTACATAGGACTATTGAAAGAGAACTAAACTACTGTAACATTCTGCTCTTGGGTGGGAAGACCTTAAGATATATTAAATGATTACAGTATAATGAAGTATTGTTCATTGCACTACTTCCTACTTCTAGGAGCCCTAGGGTCCCACAAGTTTGTGTATTCTTACCCTCAATTAAAAATGCCCTCAACTTTTCAAAATCCTAGCCATCTCATAAAACCAGTCCTACCTCTCCCATGATTTCTTTTTTCATGATATTTGATCTTCTTCTTACTATATCTATTAGTCTGCATTATTTAGCTTGGTACTTGGTGTGGAATCTTCAGGTGTTTGATATTGTTTTATACATGATAGATGTATCTCACAACCAGGTTATGAACCTATTAAGAGCAGAATTCATGTCTTATACAAGTACATTTCCTATTTTCCAGAGTACCTAGCTTAACTCTGATACAATTGCAGTAATAAATAATTAGTAATTGCTTTATTTATTTTTAATGGAGAAAATATGTAAATTTTTAAAAAGAGTATTTCTTCACGTTACTTGTCCAAAAATTCCCTAAAATTTGTTCCATGTAGCACCAGTTCTATACGATGCTTATAAACATTATTCAAAAACTTAACTCCATGTTGAAATGTTGGAGATACACTGAGTTAAACAGCTAAATAAAATTATTTAATACAGGATTTCTCAGAGCCTTTAAAACTTGTATAATTTAAGTCTTGAAGAGAGGTAGAAATTAGGCAGTGTTTCCCAAATCTACCTAATGACAAAACCCAGTTTTTGAAATTAGTGTTCACAGGGCTCACTTTGGGAAATACTGATGTCTTCCAAGATCTTTAGAACTGATTTGTACATTTACCTCCGTAAAACCATTTCCATTGGCTTTAACTAACCAATTAGAACTAACAGTATTAGAAACTAACACTATAGAAACACTCAGTCTTCTCTAAACTCTATAACATTAACAAAGATTTTGATAAACATGAAACCTAGGCACAAGTTCTCCTAACCATAACAAAGAGGTAAGGATCACATTGATCCGTTCTGAGGCCAACCAAAGATGCAAGATTTCTGCTTTTGATCTAAAGTTTTACAATTCTGTTGTTTAATGCCTGAAATATGACGTCTATCCCTTAGGTTTCAAGAAAGAGACAAGTTTCTTATTTAAGAATGTACATTTAAATGGGCAGGCTAAGATGCATTTAACAATATCAAATTTGATTAGTCTTTACAACTTTAGTATGCTTTATGTATTTATTATCAATTATTAATGATTTAAAACATTGCCACACTAGAAAAAAATTTTTTTCCATGGGGCCATGGTGTTTTATTATGAAAATAGAATAAAGACGTCAAAAACAAAATGATTCTTTCTAATTTAATGAAAATTTTTTTATTTTTTATTGTTTTCTGTGCCTGAGAACTTGAAAAATATTTCTCCCAACTCCCAAAGTGAAGAGACGTGTGAGCTACATATGCTTCACGAGGCCCCCAGCTCAAAACGAGCGTGAGTTAAATACAACTCACATGGCAGTTAATGCATTAAAGCTTATGCATTGTCTAAAACCAATAAGTAAAAGTCAAGATCGAGGGAAACTGGCTCCAGGATTTTGTGAGTAACTGTATCAAGACCAGCATTGGTGGAACACTCTGTTGACTCTCTATGAGAGGGCAATAGTGACTTTATTGTATAGTGAAGGTATCCACAGTTTTATCAAGTCTAAACTACCAAAGTATCCTAATCCAGACCTGGCTGAACTCCAAAGCCCTCCCTGAGACAGGTTCTAGAAAACCAGCAGCCAATGTGCTCTGCTCGCTGATGGTTGCCTGGAGTCCAGAAAACCTAGGAAGCCCTAATGGAGGTAATGCAACAGCTGCCATCATGTTCCGCTTTGTTTATAATGGACATTTAAGGTGACAATGCCTGATAAGTAGTGGTAGGACCAGCGAAAGCCAAACCTTGTCTCAACTCAACCTTGATGCCACCATATGCTTTATTTCGCCACAGGCTCCATCCCTGCAGAATGAAACCACGATATCTGAAAGAAGGAATGCTTGGCCACTAAGGCCATGTTTGAAACTTGGCGGCAATCCCTGGAGAAGCCAGCCATCCAGTCATGGCCTCCACCAATCGTCACAACTGGGACGACCCCTGGATGACCCATAACCTCTCCCAGCACCAGAGCTGCTGATCTCTTTCCCACCTATTGATTTCAGGATCCATTAGATCCTGAGTACCCAAAACTGGTGAGTAAAGGTACTATCTTCTAAATCAAAAACTCTTATTCAGTTCAAGGAAGCTGAACTCACCAGGTTGTGACATCCAGAAATCCTTGCTGTGATCCACTCATGGAAGAGCAACAACAGGACTGCCGCTTTCAGCCACAGGTCATGGGTCTTGCCCAGCCAGCCCATCAGCCTTAGAGGGACACTTCTATGCAGTGGACTTCTTGTCTGTGTGTCCTGGTCACGAGCACTCACACTGAGGTCCAAATCCACACCAGAGTAGCTTTGTCCTCAGCTTCTACCTGGGCAGGATTCACCATCTTCTCAACTCTGGGTCTTGGGACTTCTGGTGGCCAAAGATCCTGGGAGACATGCAAGACCAAGCAGAATGTGGTTGGTAGATCTTAACCAGAAACAGACAGAAGTCCCTTCCAACCCTTATGGAATCACTGGTGATTGTGGTTAATCAGCTTTGAAGATTTTTATCACAGAATTCTCTGCATAGTACTCAAACAACATTACCTTCATATTTACCAAAATGGTCCACTTTCCTCCATGCCAAGGGACATTGCCTTTACCCCAAGTGACCGTCAAACACCTACATTGTGCATGGATTCCTGGCTAACGTAGAGCCTCCAGTTTGAATCCACACCTCGTGCATCTGTCATTGTAAACAAAGATCACTTGGATCATGAGATTCCACCCTAGAACTGCAGTGTCTGTGTATATGACCCACCACTAAGATAACTGTGTTTTCCCTATACCCACTTTCACATTCATCCATAACACCACTTCCATGCAAATCATCTCTTACAAGTCAAACAGAGAAGCATCACATGAAACATCCCAGCCTGTCATGAATTCAACCAATTTTTATTGAGGACCTATTGGGTGCCAAGCACTGTATTCCATTCTGGGAATACCATGGTAAGTCCCAATCCTTGCCCTAAGAAGTTTGCATTCCAATGAGGAAGTCAGACGATTCAACAGCGTGAGTGCTAGAGCAGTGTGCTCATGACCACAAGAATCCCCTCATCTCTGTTCCTTGACCACCCAGGCAGTTCCCAGTTGCCCAGGCTGACGCACAGATGATCTTCGAATATGCCAAAGCAACCCACGAGACTAAAGCCAACAAGCAGCAGTCCCAAGTGGTTATCAAATGGGTTCTGGTTACTAATGTATTATTTCTAAACCACCTGACTTTTAAACAGGTGAGATGTTCACTTACTGAGCACCTTCCTGGTATGTCCATCAAACTGGTGACCCTACATGTAGCTGCTCACAGGTGAAAATCAGGCTGTGACATCAGAAGAAAGAATGGCTTCAAGTTTGGATCCTGGCACTGATTATGACTGGGCAAATCACTTACACTCTTGTCTTTGCTGTCTTTCTTTGCAACAGAAAAATAAAAACATTATATACTGTACCTACCTCACAGGGTTGTTGTGAGAATCAAGTGAAAATGTATGTGAAAGCACTTTTGTAAACTTTATTTTTGAATCATTCCATTTTCCATGGGTTCCTCATCCTCCCTACCAAATACAATACTGTAATTTACCAGAAAGATGTATTCTTATCCCCTGTGCCTCCCTCTGCAGTGAATGGTACAAGAAGATGAAGTACATGCCCTCCTAGATATCTGGTTTTCAGTATGGAGATTCTGATGCCTCACAGAGTGACAAGGATATAATCCAGAGGACCAAAGCTGGGGACCTACTGCCACATAGATATGCCACCATTCACACACCACTAGACCCAGACATTACCCAGCCCTCTTGATGGAAGATGGTCCCCAAGCCCATGTAGAGAACCCATTCTTGGCCCTAGAGAACTACCAGACTACAGTCATTCAGGGAATCACCTGGGTTCTGGCTCCCAGAGCAGTCACCAGCCACTCCAGGAAAGAGTATGTCTCCCAGAATGGTGCAAAGAAATTGGTTAAAGGAGACACTGACCCAATTAAACGAAATACAAGCCACACATGACTGCCTGACCAATTATAGTTGGGCTGGCAAGGGAAATTCCTAGACACCCATTTAAAGAAAGGATTTGGTGACACATTTCTTCTTTTAGCAGTGTATCCCTGAGACCAACCTGGGTCTTGCCTCTCTGATTTTGATTTGTCTACTCCCTGTCTGTTCAATAGACCTGTGATGAGATGTTTTTCTGGCTTACAAATCTCATGTCTCCTTTACACACACACACACAGATCCATACAATGAGGAATGCCACCCATTTTTCCTATCCTACCCCTTGGCCAAGCCCTAGGGAAGCCCTAGGCCAGCCTTCCATTTCTGATGATTCACTATGCATTCTGGATTGGCCAATCGAATTTGAGTTCAGTGTCACTGGAGCAGTCCTAATCTGTCCCAGGCTCAAACTCTGACTTTATTTCAGTCCCATGTAGAAGGTTAGAGTGCCCACAGAGCCACCAATAACCCAGCAATCCTTTAAGCAAAGGGAAGTGTTAAGCCTAAACTAGAAAACTTCAACTGTAATCCATCCCTCAAGTTCCTAGAGCAAGGAAAGAAGATTATAGGAAAAAATTTGATCCAATGTTTGTATCAATTTCTAAAATATTTTTAAATGGAATGGAAAATGACTTACAATCTCTTCATTGCTACAGGTCAGAATGGCTGACCTATTATACCAATTCAGTGAACTGAGAAATTCCCAGATCTTTTCCTAAGGCTATCATAGTCACATTTCATTTCAATACCTAACGGAAGCTTAAAATTTTAAAAGTGTCTTAAATATTATAGTTTACAACCAGCACTCGCTATGGGAAGGGAGCCAGAGAGACTCAGAGTACCCACCACCCAAGGTCAAAGGCACGGAGCCACAGGACCCAGCAAAGAGCAAGTCTGAGCCAGGAAGAAAAGCTGTTGCTGAAATGACAGACCCAGCATACGAAACAAGATGATCTCCAGGTCATGGTGGCTGAGAAAGAAGAATAGACAGATCCGAATTGAGAACCAAATTAAGATGTCTGAACAGGTATCAGACTAAATAAGACTGGGCAGGAGCTGAAATCACCTACAGCCCCAAGATGTTTGTGTGACAGTCACCTTCCTTGTGAGTTGCAATACTGTGTCCTAGTTCCTTTTTCACGAGTAAAATCCTCAGTCCTACTGATGTAGCTTACAGAGCCAACCCCAAATAGAAAACCCTTCCAATACCCACAGATACACTTTTTACTATCTTTCGTTGATACAATTTTCTTTTACAGAAATGTTTGATTTTTTTCATAGATCTTTGCTAGATTATTTTTTCAATAAAATGTTGTCAATAAGTAATTTCTCTGGTTGAACTCCAGTTCCTTCTTTGGTACTAAAAGTAAATGACTTCAATGAATAGTTGGTCTGAGAGGAGGAAGATGTTCTAACGTAGATTACATGTGAATGAGCTTAACACAATTATAGTAAATCACCAGGCAAGAGTAGCCAAAGGGACATTTGATAATGACACACAGGAAGCATTCCTGGTTAACCTTAATCGGCAAAAAAAATTGTACCTCTCTTCCAAAAGTCAGAGGCGAACAAGTCTCTCCCTGCCACATCAAGATGTAGAGACTGCCCAGTGAGAGACAGACACACAGGATAGAAAAGAAGAAAGCAGGCAGAATTTTGCAGAAAGAGGTGGCTGAACGCAGAGACCAGCCACTCCCCAAGAGCTGGCAGGCGCTCCAGGCTTTTCAGAGAACTCACATTAGAAGTTCCAGCAGTAGATGGAACTGGGCCAATAGACACCGCAGTGGGGAAAGGGGAAGTTTCTGTAATTAAAATCTGAACTCTGCACACTTTCGAACAAACTAAGTACTCCTAACTATTGGCAACAAGGACTTCTTTTTTTTTAAGTGATTGTGCTAAGTGAACCTGGTAAGGCATGAATCAGTGTGGGAAATAAAGGAAGTCAGTAGATTAAAGCCTTTGGGTTAAGAATGAAGAAAATAATCTGAATGTCACCAGAAGAGACAGATCTACAAGCTCCCTAGGGTGAGAGACTGGAATTGATGTGCGTCCTTTGCAAAATGCTGTACAAAAAGTTATGCTTAAATGGACTGCTTAGTAAATCGCAACTGGTTTTTAAACTTTTGTGTGAGTTCAGTTTTTCTCTATTGAATCCTTTCATGGTCTTTACAACATCCAGAATGTATAAAGAACTCTTCAGAAGTTAACAGAATACTTGGAAACATCTGAGCCAGGCAGATCCTAACTGATCAATATTCTAGAATGATCAAGCCAAATAGGTAGTAATTCTTCACTCAATAAAATCAATTTCAAACTGAATCTATACAAATTATACCAGAAAGATAAAAAATATCATCTCTGTTACAGCAGCCCCTAGTGTAAATATAATCTCAAATTTCTTATCTTTTACTTCCTGCAAATAAAACTAAATTTCTTTAAGAAATCAACACAGAAAAATTTTTTTAACAAAGTCAAACTTTGGCAGCCACTAAACCATTCTTTGAAGGAACAAATAAAACAAAGTTAAACTCCTTGTAGGCGTCTTTTCATTTATATTGAGTGCCAACTATGTTCCAGACGCTCTTAAGCAATGAACATAACGTCATGAGCAAAATCATAAAGGTCACACTCCGGGGTCAAAGAGAGACACTGAACAATCATACCGATGAATGTGTAATTACCAACTGAGATAAATTCTTGAGGAAAGGAATAAGCTATAATGAGAGTGCGTGACAAAGAAATCTGACCTGGTTTAGAAGACTTGCTGGAAGAAGAAAAACTTGAACTAAAGCAAGACCAATGAGTAGAAGTATGGGAAACAGAAGTGGGGTGTGTAGAACATTTCAGACATATAGGCTCAAAAAGCTCACCTAAGAATTGAAACGCTAATGTGGCTATAAGAAGACAACAGGTTCCAGTGATTAGAGACCTGAAAGGAAAGGTCAGAATGGTAGGAGGTGAGTTCCAGAGGTGGGAAACTACCAGTCTATGTCTCAGAGCCAAGCCAAGGAACTTGGTGTTTAGCCTAACAGAATTGGAAGCCATTGCCGGTTTTAGCAAAATTCATGCCTTTTGTGTCATTTTACTACTGTTTGAGAAGAGCATTTATGTGTTCAATTTGAAGTCTTTAATTTGTTTGGCTTGTTCTGCTGTGTTGTACACATAGAGAATGCTTAATATACATGCATTTAATAAATTCAGGATTTATTTTTCACAAAATATCACAAAAAAATTGTTATTATCTTTTCCTAAATTGAATTGATTGTCACAGTCATTACTCAGTAACTTCCACTTAACGAGGCATTCTGAGATGTAAATTCAAGTGGTGTCAAGACTGTAGCTATTATACCCTTAACATGGGCATAGTGGGTACAGGGACTCTGTCTTTAAAAGAGATTTTTTAATTGGCTTAATTGCAGCAGCACAGATACTTTCAGAAGCATTGTTGAGAGTAAATGAAGTAAATCATTACTATTTACTGCTCTACAAGAAACCAGGGCTCAATTTAGAATGGAGAGAAATAATAAAGGAGCCTTAGGAATACAGACACGTCCCAATTTACATGCACACCAATACATGCACACCAATACCATGCACACCGATACATGTACACCGATACATGCACACCAATACATGCACGCCAATACCATGCACGCCAATACCATGCACGCCAATACATGTACACCAATACATGCACACCAATACCATGCACGCCAATACCATGCACGCCAATACACGAACACCAATACATGCACACCAATACCATGCACGCCGATACATGTACGCCGATACATGTACGCCGATACCATGCACGCCGATACCATGCACGCCAATACCATGCACACCAATACGTGCACACCAATGCCATGCATGCCAATACGTGCACGCCAATATGTGCACGCCAATACGTGCACGCCAGTACCATGCGTGCCAATACCATGCGCGCCAATACCATGCATTCCAATACATGCACACCAATACATGCACACCAGTACATGCACACCAATACCATGCACGCCAATACATGCACACCAATGGCATGCACACCAATACATCCACACCAATACCATGCACACCAATACCATTCACACCAATACCATTCACACCAATGCATACACACCAATAGCAACATTAGGCTGCAGTCTGTCCTCCACCAACCCTTCCCTCCCTTCATAGATACCTGCTGCAGAAGTGCCTCCTGCAGTTGAGCATCTTCAGGGAGCTGGAGCAGGAATGAGTCATCTTCTGTTTGGCTTTCCCTGCAGACTAAGATAATGGGCTTTCTCTGTTCTGCTAAGTCTTTATAAGAATTTGTTGACATTCTTCACTTGTTATTGTCTCTCTAGCCATTCTCTTTGTCTTGTGCATTTCTGCCTTTTGTGTTCTTTTTCTGTTATTTTCATGTTTGAGAAAACTCTCTGTATGGTCAATCCAAAACAACTGAAACTTTCTTATTTGTTTTAATTTGCATTTCCTGGTTGAATTGTTTTTTTCATCTTTATAGACCATTTCTACTGTTCCTTCATGAATGAATCACCTACTCTTATCTTTTGGCTGTTTTTCTATCAGGAACTAGTCATTTTCTTATCAAATGTAATAGCTCCTTTTATATCATGTATATTAACTCATTGCGTATGAGATTTGTTACAAATATTTTTTCTACTTTGTTATTTACTTTTAACTTTTATGATTTTTTTGTGCATGAAAAATGTTATTTTAGTTTTATGTGCTATAGTTTGTGGAGAGTTTTCATTATTAAAAAGTATTATTAATTTTATACTTTAACTTAAATTTAATTAATTATTGAAATACTAAATCTTGCAGCAGTTTTATGTATAGAATACCCTTACTAAGCTTGATATCAGTTCAATGCTTACTTAATTTACCTTCTAGATATGTTTATAATTTTATGCTTTTATATTACTTTTTAATACATATGGTATTTATTTTTTCATGTAGTATGCATAAGGGGAGATATTAAAAATGAACTGTGAAATAGAACATGTACACCATCAAATACTTAAATATAAAATACCATTTTGTATCATTTAATACATAATGTACAAGCAACTACCCATTCTACCACAACCTGAATTTCTGTCTAAGGATCCACTTTTGGGAAGACCCAAGCTAAAATAATTTATACTGGAAGTAGTCCAGGAAACCTATGCTCAGATGAATTTCTGAATTGGACCACTCATTGGCCAGACAGCAACAAAGACTGCATTGTGAGTGGTAAGTGGCTGGTGATCACCCCCACTGGCATGCTGTAGGGTCATTATTACTAAGAGTCTTATCTCTGGTGCATTGGGGCAGAATGCAGAAGGAAGGGGAATGCACAGGTTTATGCAGTATCTCTATCATTCGAGAGATATGGTGGTAATTGTTGTCATATAAGATTGCAGAGACGGTAGGTTGTTTTCAAGTATCATGGATACACCACTGAAAGAAAATAGCAGGCTCAAATCAGCCAACCACCAACTCAGGACACAATGGAAAAATCAGAGAACCTCTATGACACCCCCACATCTCCTGCAGTCAGAGGGCAGTACAGGCTGATAACCACGCCTGGTTGTGAGAATAGCAACATTGCAGAGAAGGCTTATTGTGCAGCCTGGAAAATTTTCTATGCTAAACTCAAGACTCTGGTACAGAAGAGATGGGAAGCTGAGGGCTGGAATAGAAACATAGGAGTGGATACGCTTAGATCTCCATAAACTGCTGAACTGTCTAGGCCTCCTGAAGTGACTCACTCTCCATTGTTCAAGAACAGCCAACTCCCCTTGGCTAGAGACCGTGCAGAGACCGCCGCACATTGAATTTAGCCCAGTGAAACTGATTTTAAACCTCTCACCTCCAAGAACTCTAAGATAATAAATGCGTGTGGTTTTAAGCACGTTTGTAGTAATTTGTTGTGATGGGTAGTTTTATGCATCAACTTAGCTAGGCTATAATACTCAATTAAACACTAATCCAGGTGTTGCTGTAAAGGTATTTTATAGACGCAGTTAATATCCACAATCAGTTGACTTTAAGTATAAAAAGATTACTCTCAGTAATGTAGGTGGGCCTCACCCAATCAGTTGAAGATCTAAAGAGCAAAAATTGAGGATTCTCAGAAACGAAGAAATTCTGCCTAAAACCTGCAGCATTAACTCCTGCCTGAGTTTCTAGCCTGCTGGGATGATTTTTGGATTTCAAACTTGCCAGCACCCACAATCATTTGAGCCAATTCCTTAAAATAAATAAATGTATTTTTTAAAAATCTCCCATTGGTTCTGTTTTCCTGGATAACCCAACCAAAACATTTGTTTCACTACCAACAGGAAACAAATACAAGTGGCAAACAAGGGTATTGCATGATCTATATAACCAGGGAAGACCAAAAGTGGATAGGACAAATGGCCTTCACACACACACACACACACACACACACACAAAATCACTAATCTTTTCCCAGTATCTACACTTGAGCAAAGCTTGAGCCAATCAGTGGAAGGGATTCCAGGTTACTTTGAGTATCCCTCCAATCCTTTTGCAAATGGACTTACAATTACTTATCACTATACACCTGGGAAAGAAAAATACACAAACATTAAAAAGGTTTTTTGGATATAGGGTATGAGCTGGTGCTGATACCAGGAAAACCAAAATGCCATCATGGGCCTTTCATTACCGCCAGAGCATACAAAGGCCAGGTGATGAATAGGATTTTGCATAAGTTCATACGGCAGAGGTTGAAAGGGCACAAAGATGATGGTCATTTTTCTAGTCCATAGCATATCAGTTAGATGAATATGCTTAGCAGCTGTCAGAAACCTCACATTTGCTCCCTAACTCTTGGGTTAAAAGCCACAGTGGCAGAAGAAGCCAAGTGAAAGCTTCCAAAAATGTACCCCCTCCAAGATAGTAAATCAGGAAAATGCCACATTCTGGATGGAACTACTCTCAAAGATGCGTACCACTAAAGGATGCAGGAACAGCAGTCCCTATCACATGCCTATTTAATTTGCCAGTCTGACACATGCAAAAATCAACCGGATCATAGCAGATGACAGCAGATTGCTAGGAACTTAACCAAGCGGCAGCCCCGATCTTGGCAGCTGGGCTACTGCTATACTTATTATGCAGCTCTTGATCTGGTGAGTTTATCAGGAAAAACAATTAGAAGCAGTTTACATTCACTCAGAATAAACAACAGTATACATTCATGATCTTGACCAAGGGTTATGTTAACATTCTTTCCCAATAGCTATAAAGTAGCAGAATATAGGACACGGAAAATTCTAGAACAAACTGGGATGTCTAAGAATCCCTTGGGCTGCTTATGTGAGATACAGATGTTGGGCCCCATTCACAAAGTTGATTTGGTAGAATTGATAGGGGCCCAGGAATTTGCCTTTTTAATAAACCTCCCAAGTGATTCTCATGCAGACAGACCATCCTTGGATGACAATTTGAGAATCACTGTGTTAATGGAATAATAAAATCTCCGTCTAGAAACACAGCTTAAGAGCAGAGCACTGGGGTTTAAACACTGAACTAAACTGTGTGGTTGATAAGAGCAAACAATGAAAAGCCAGAGGATTTTTGTCAATTTTTCATTGTAAAAATTTTCATGAGCAAGTAGTGCTAATAGTCTAAGGAAATCTTTACACCACCATATTCAGCAATTATCAAGATTTTTCTGCATTTGAGTCATTATTTTTTTTCATAATATTAATGATGAAATACTTTACAGCAAATCATAGACCTCATGTTATTTCACCCCTATGTTTCTGTGTGCATCTCTAGTTTCCTAAATAATCACATTGCCTTTACAGAACCTAAAAAAAACAATAACTCATTGGTATCATATAATACTGACTTCATATTCACATTTTATCAACTGCCTTTTAAGAAAAGTTCTTTTATTGTTAGTTTGTTTGAATCTGAATCCCAACAAGGTCCACACGTTGCATTTGAAGCTGTATCTTAAGATTGCCTTTTTTTTTAAGATTGTCTTAATCAAGAGCAGTCTCTTCCCTGTCACAGAATTATTGAAATCGAACATGTGTTCTATAGGACATTTCACAGTACGGCCTTGTTTTTTGCATCCTTGTGGTGTCATTTAACTTAATATGATATCCCCATATTTCCTGTAAACAAGAGGTTAACTCAAAGGCTTAATTATTAAGAAATTCAGATTTACTTTCGTCTTTTTTTTTTTTTTTTTTTTTAGACAGAGTGTCACTCTTGTGCCCGGGCTCTTGTGCTGTGGCGTCAGCCTAGCTCACAGCAACCTCAAACTCCTGGGCTCAAGCGATCCTCCCGCCTCAGCCTCCTAAGTAGCTGGGACTACAGGCGTGCGCCACCATGCCCGGCTAATTTTTTCTATATATATCTTAAGTTGGCCAATTAATTTCTTTTCTCTTTTTTAGTAGAGATGGGGTCTGGCTCTTGCTCAAGCTGGTTTCGAACTCCTGACCTTGAGCGATCCTCCCGCCTCGGCCTCCCAGAGTGCTAGGATTACAGGCGTGAGCCACCGCGCCCGGCCTACTTTCGTCTTTTTTAAATAATACTTCATAGGGCTCTGTGTACTTCCTAATGCATGAAACTGAGAAGTACATGATATCGTGGTCTCCTATTCTTTTTTTTTGTTGTTGTTCCAGCCCTAAGTGCCGGTATCCACCCCGACCGCCGTCCGACGGAGCGTCAGGTCATCCCCGCCAAGGTTCCTACAGACCTTCCCTCTCACCACGCAGGTCCCACAGGTCTCTTCGGCCCCAGGTGAAACGCCACCGTCATCAGCATGGACGCTGCAGCATGCCCCCCCATCCTGGTCCAATCTGACCAACCAGGACTAGAAGCGTTAGCAGCAATGGGAGCCGCCACCGCCACTGCCTTTGCCCCGCGACAACTTCTGGGTTCCTGCCGTGCAGATAAAACGAAGCTTAGAGTACCTCACCGGAGCCCACAGGGCTGGAGACCCGTCCTCGCTCACTCCCTGCCTCCCTCCTGACCCGCGCCCGGGCGGTGGAATGTGGCCACCTCACCTTCCAGACTGTTCCAGGCCACCGGCGCTCGGCGAAGAGAACTGCACAGCTCGACGGACTCCGGGTTTCTGTGAGGAGAGTTACCCGGCGCAGTGCATTCTGGGATCCCGGGAGGAATGTTAGCCAGTGCAATGCATTCTGGGATTCCGTGAGGAATGTTACCCAGCGCAGTGCATTCTGGGATTCCGTGAGGAATGCTACCCAGCGCAATGGATTCTGGGATTCCACGAGGAATGCTACCCAGTACAATGGATTCTGCGTTGGTCTCCTATTCTAAAAGACGCTAAGATTGAGCCGTAGTTTCAAGGGGTGACAGACCAATTCCTCCATTGTGAAGTTCCCCAGCAAACTTCGATCTAATTTGTTCATTCATTCTTAATCATTGCCTCGATAAAATTTTTCATTAGGAATTGCAAATGTTCTGAATCTTTTATTTCTTCTACCTTTATTATATAGACTTATTCTGAAAAAAAAATTCCATCATTAGCTTACTCTGTTTGATTACTCTGAAATACAGTTCATCTAGGAATGCCGGACTGCCGCTGCCACCAGCCGGTCCCCACAGATACTCTATGCGGTGCTTTGACACCCCATGCCACAAACCCTCCTTAAGAACACCCCGGTCACACTATTCAGGATCCAATCCCATGCCCAGGGCCTTATGTCCTCCACCCAGCTCGGGTGCCAAGCTTCCTCAGCCCCACCTAAGGGAAGAGAAGGGAGAGAAAAAAGGGAAGGGAGGGGAGGAAAATTAGCCCCCTATTTATTTTAAGGACCAACGAAATGCATTTCACCCTAAACTACCAAATTGTTATTACCCCTCACATTACTGTGACAGTCCAATTTACTGACCTATGTCTTGACATTTATTTCAAAAAAGTAATAATACTAATGACTATATGTAAAGTTGGCAAATTAGGACCAATAGTCTATGCATTCAGCAAATAATAGACCAGAGCCCATAAAGCTGTTTAAGCTCAAAGGAAAGTGAATATTCTACAGTTGTATAGTCAAATTTAAAGTGCAGATACAAAGTGTGGATAATGCAAGCCCAAGAGAAATTTGGGTATCCTGCACATTTGACAGTGACATTATGTGGAAGAATTCCAGGAATAAATTTCAGCTGGTAACAGCTGGGAAAAGTCTGTGTTTGAGGAATCAAATGCAATGCAGACAAGTGATACTTACGGGCTCTAGCTGCTTATGCTGCCAAACATACATAGAAGGTAGTTGGCCGGGCGCGGTGGCTCACGCCTGTAATCCTAGCACTCTAGGAGGCCGAGGCGGGCGGATCGCTCAAGGTCAGGAGTTCGAAACCAGCTTGAGCAAGAGCCAGACCCCATCTCTACTAAAAAAGAGAAAAGAAATTAATTGGCCAACTAAAAACACATAAAGAAAAAATTAGCCCTACTCAGGAGGCTGAGGCAGGAGGATTGCCTGAGCCCAGGAGTTTGAGGTTGCTGTGAGCTAGGCTGATGCCACGTCACTCTAGCCCAGGGCAACAGAGTGAGACTCTGTCTCAAAAAAAAAAAAAAAGATAGTCAATCATTTTTCTAAAAGTTCCATTTTGGCACCCATAGCTACTAGCAATTATTTCTTCGAGTACATGGTATGTAGTAGTACTATTTTATAGTAAGAGCATCATTAGTTGATTTCAACAGTACCCAGGCCAATCACCAAAAAATTGGAGAATTTTCTCTCCTCAAAAGACATTGGACGAATTTTTCTTTTTCTTTATTTTCATCAGTGGTTTATAGATTAGGTTTGGGAGTTTTTTGGGTTATGTTTTGCTTTTACGTGTCTTTAATTAACATATTTCTTTCAGCAGAACTAAACATTCACATCAGAATCTGGCTCTCACCTTTCTTGTTTTTATGGTAGGAAAGTCCAGTTCTGTCCCTACCAGGTTGAAGAAGAGCAGGTGAAGAATTAAGCATCATTTTAGCAGTCTCTTCTACCCTTCTATATCTTTATAGGATATATATTCATATACACACAACTAATTTAGTCCATGCCCAGAAATTCTCCTGTCCAGGGAGTTCTAGACGGCAGGTCAGATCAAGTTCCCGCTCGTATTAGTGACAACAACTTTCAGCCGCCTCTGGACACTGACTGCCAAGACAGACTCCAGGGAGCTATCTCTGCTGGCTCGCTCTCTCTCTTTTTTTACCGTCTTTCATAGAGGACGAGACTCCTTTGGAGACGACAACCACTGCGAAAGACAAAAGCAGCAGAAGCCATCAGCTGGTTGCATCCCACTCCCGCGCCTGGAGCTGGGGCGCGCTGGGCACAAACCGGGGCGTGCCCGGGCTGAGGAGCTTCTTGATTGGCTCTTTGCTGTGACTATGCGAGGCCCGGCTCGAGCGACCCGGGGCGGGTCCTTACCTGGGACGTGGGGTCCCAGCCTCGCCAAGGACCTCCCTCCCGGGATTTATGCTTGGGGACCGCACACCCTAAGTAAACGGAGGCGGCGGGGGGGGGGTTGGCAAATCAAACTGCAATTTCTGAGTGTTTGCCCAAGCAGCTGGAAGCTACTAGCGTAGTGAACCAAGGCTCCCCAGGCAGAAGGGTAGGTGACTCCGGGCTTTCTGTACCTCGACAGTGTCAGGAATTGCGAGGAACCCGGGCGCCTTGCGTTTCCCTGTGGGCTCCTTCCCCTCGATGCGCCTGGAGCAAGGAGTCCTACTGTGTGTGTTGAGACTCTGCATAACACTGTGAGATACCCCTACCCTAAAACTACGCCCAGCGGAGAGCTTTCTGCAGATGACAGTCCTCTGTGGCCGCAGGGTGCAGGGCAAAGGGGACAGATTGGATTGGGGGACCCGGAATCGGTGTATTAGATGCCACAGCTTTACTTTCCATTGAGAAAAAGATTACATAACAAAGTCGAACTGAGCGATCTGAAGCAAAAGAGGAAAAGACGTAGTCAAATGAAGAAACATGTTCGGAGACAGGGTTTTTCCCCCTTTTTATTCTAAATGATAGACGTCCTTTAGGGGTTACATATTTACAAACATGTGCGAGAGATGTATACACACCTACATACATGTGCACATACATCATATTACATATGAGAGATGTTTAAATGTGTGGGCATCAGCCGTGGGATCTGTGACCCTCGCTTAGGGGCAGCATAGGGAAGGCTGGTGGGTGCGCTCGGGGCTCCAGGCGCGCCCAGCCTGGCCCAGGGCCACCAGCAGCGGCGCACGTCCCCCCCGGAGTCTGCACAGGCACCAGCCCAGAGCCCGCGCGGCACCGGCTCACGCAGCCCCGCCGCTGGGGCCGTGACACACACCGGAGTCGTATTACAGCCCTGCAATTAACATATGAATTTGACGAATTTAAAAGAGGGACGAAGGGGAGGGAAAAAAAAAAAAAAAACCCGGAGCAGACGCCTTAGTCCTCTGCACACAGCAACTTTTCTCCGGGTGTAAAAACTCTTTGATTGGCTGCCCGCACGCGCCTGCTCGCGCCCTCCATTGGCTGAGCAGACACGCGACCGGCGCGAGGAGGGGGCTGGGACAGGAGCGGGGGGAGACTTAGTGGCGCGTGCCGCTTTTTAAAGGGGCGCAGCGCCTTCAGCAACCGGAGAAGCTTCGTTGCACGCGACCTGGTGTGTGATCTCCGAGTGGGTGGGGGAGGGCACAGGAGGAAAAAAAAAATAAGACGTTGCAGAAGAGACCTGGGAAGGGCTTTTTGTTTTTTTCTTTTTTGGTCGCTCTGGTGTGCCAGTGCTTCCTCCAACCCTGAGCCTCCGAGCCTTTGCAGTGCGATGTCCCGCCTGCTGCATGCAGAAGAGTGGGCTGAAGTGAAAGAGTTGGGGGACCACCATCGCCATCCCCAGCCGCACCAACTCGCGCCACCGCCGCCGCCACAGCCACCTGCGACTCTGCAGGGGAGAGAGCATCCCGTGTACCCGCCTGAGCTGTCCCTCCTGGACAGCACCGACCCACGCGCCTGGCTGGCTCCCACCTTGCAGGGCCTCTGCACGGCACGCGCCGCCCAGTACCTGCTGCATTCCCCCGAGCTGGGTGCAGCCGAGGCCGCCGCGCCCCGGGACGAGGCGGACGGCCGTGGGGAGCTGGTAAGGAGGAGCGGCGGCTGTGGCGGCGGCAGCAAGAGCCCCGGGCCGGTGAAAGTGCGGGAACAGCTGTGCAAGCTGAAAGGCGGGGTGGTGGTGGACGAGCTGGGCTGCAGTCGCCAGCGGGCCCCTTCCAGCAAACAGGTGAATGGGGTGCAGAAGCAGAGGCGGCTGGCGGCCAACGCCAGGGAGCGGCGCAGGATGCACGGGCTGAACCACGCCTTCGACCAGCTGCGCAACGTTATCCCGTCGTTCAACAACGACAAAAAGCTGTCCAAGTACGAGACCCTGCAGATGGCCCAGATCTACATCAACGCCTTGTCGGAGCTGCTGCAAACGCCCGGCGGCGGGGAGCAGCCGCCGCCGCCGCCGGCCTCCTGCAAGAGTGACCACCACCACGTTCGCGCCGCCGCCGCTGCGGCGTACGAAGGTGGCGCGGGCACCGCCACCGCAGCGGGGGCTCCGCCGGCCTCGGGAGGGGGCCAGCGGCCGACTCCGCCCGGGACTTGCCGGACTCGCTTCTCAGCCCCGGCTTCCGCGGGAGGGTACTCGGTGCAGCTGGACGCTCTGCACTTCTCGACCTTCGAGGACAGCGCCCTGACGGCAATGATGGCACAGAAGAATCTGTCGCCTTCTCTGCCCGGGAGCATCCTGCAGCCAGTGCAGGAGGAAAGTAGCAAAACTTCTCCCCGATCCCACAGAAGCGACGGGGAGTTTTCCCCCCATTCCCATTACAGTGACTCGGATGAGGCGAGTTAGGAAGGGGACAGAACCCTGGAAACTGAGGCAGAAACATAACCATCCCGTCCCAGTGCGCGCGGGAAGCCCCGCGGTGAAAGATCCCCGCACCCTGTAATGTTTGCTCTGCGACCGTCGTTGTTTAGCAACGACTTGGCTTCGGATGGCAGCTACGTTTGACGATTTGCAAACGCCGCCGCTGTTCCAAACTTCCTACGGTCCATACTGTCTGATGAAAACGTCCTGTTAAAGTTGTGTCCCTTCCGCCCAACTTCTGCTCCCCACGTAGATAGATCTGGTATTAATTATTTGTACCCATATACGGATGGCATCATTATTCTAGTTCCCTGCTGCCAATACGCTGCTGAAACGTCGCATCTTCTTCTCTGTCGCTGGTTTGGGTTTAATTTATTTTATGCCCTGGGCATCCATCCCCGTGTGTCGCACAATTGCTTCCCAAAATGCATTATGAAACGCAAAGTTAGTGCATCCAAAGTGAATAACTTTTGACTAAGGAATTGTTAAAAAAAGAAAAAGGCGGGGAACTTTAAGGTTTATATATCGTATAAACATACTCAGTATGTGTATCCGATCGCGAGAATGTTGGCGTCTTTTAGGAAAATTGGCGCACGCACTTTACCAGCCGCTGCCGATGCGGCTCCAGGAAAAAAAAAAAACTCAACTGCCAATTGCAGACCCGTTTTTGTTTTTGTTCTTTTTATTTTTTAAACACAGCCACTTATAATTCTTAAGCTCTTTGCAAATGTTTGTTTAAAAAAAATGAAAATTAAAAAAAAACCACATCTAGTAGTGTCAAAAGCATTTGGTCAATTTTATTTTGCCTTGTTAATGTTAGAAAACTTATTTATTATTGAGTGTTTGCTACCATTTCTACTTATCTTGATTCATTTTTTTTTTTACATTTTCTACTTGAGATCATTTTATTTTAATTTAGCAAAGCCAACTGCCATTGTTTTATGTATTTCCTTTTGCAAATGATGAAAATAAACGAGAAAAGTAGCTTTTACTTGTCATTTATTCCATTCCAGGATAACCGTTGAAAATAGTTTTTAAATGACCTTAAAGACTTGGCGCTAAGTCTTTTATTAAAGGTGAATTTAAGGTTGGGCACAGCTGTTCACACCTGTATTCCCGGCACATTGGGAGGCTGAGGCTGGAGGACTGCTGAGGCCATGAATTTGAGACCAGTCTGGGCAATATAGCAAGACCCCATCTATAAAAAAAAGTTTTTAAATTGTGCATTTACAATAATTACATTGGGAGATAAAACTTTTTTCAAATTTGCAGCACAGCTTTGCCTCTATGACAGCCAAGATCTTACCAGTCTCCCTTACTCTGAGCCCCAAGAGCCTCTGTGAGGGGAGACACTTGCTACAGGTTTCCTAGGATCTAGCCAGGAGTAGTTAACTTTACCAGGGTTAGCTATTTCCACTCATAAAAACTAGCCAAGCTGAAAGCTTTCTTGCAGGTCAAATGCAGAGCACAAGCGCGCTCTCAGGCTCTCTTCTCCTCCCCTCCCCTCCTTCCCTCTCTCTCTTCCTATCTCTCTGTCTTTCTCTCTTATTTTGGGGTAGGGGGACCTGAAGAAGCAAAGAGGACAATGGAAAAGAACTTGAAGGGAAAGCAGAATTGGGCTCATTGATTCAAAAATTAGAAGCCAGCAGTTGCCCTAGGAAATTGTTGACCTACACTCATTTTATTCTTTTCAAATAATTCTGCTGCTTCCAATATAGAAGCTAATGTGCATCTTTATTTTGTCCTTCTGAATCAGCTTCTATAGAGAAAAGATTATTCAACTGCATTTTTGAGTCCATTGAGGAAACTAAACGTCACTCTCACCTCAAATGTCCTCACTAAGGAGGAGCCTATTTTGTCACACGTTCATAGGTTTTAGAAAAGCTAATATAGCATGTATATGGAGAGAGTAGAAAGCTGAATTGTAAAAAATAAAATTGACAGGCCAACATGAGAAAAGAACTATTTATTAAACTAAAGATTCAGCGACATTGCTCTGGATAAACATCACTGAATTTGAGACGTTGATTTTAAGCCAAGTCTTTTATGTTTTGTGTTCTCATTGGGATAACAAATTGCAGGAAAAGAAAGCAAAAAAAAAAGCGAGGGAAGGCTCGTTTAATCGCTCTTGCATCCTCCTCTCTCCCCAGCATCTCAAAAAGAGGAGAGAACCACAAGAAAAAAAAAAAAAAAGGAAAGCGCCACAAACTAGATTTGCAGAAAAAGTAATGCGCGAAGGAGCGCAGGTTAAGGTCTCCAGTAGGGGACCGGGGGACGAGCTTGTAACTGACCACCCGGGTGTCCGTGGCTTTCAGCTGAAGCCACAGGAGAAGCCGGGAGCCTCCGCCAGCTCTCTCGGAGAAGTGAGCGGCGGCTCGCGACGCTTTCCAGGGCAGAAACAATGCACCTGTCCTTTAGATAACCTTTTGCACCCACCGAGTTTGCTGTCCTCACGATTAACATCAGGAATCTTCGGGCTGCTGAATAAATCAAGCGATTGCTTCTAGCACATCTCCATGTCGCTCTCAATAAGCAGTAAGCGGACCCAACAGGTATGAACATACAGCACCCTTGCCGGATCAGAGCACACGTATTTTTATAGTTATTTGGCTCCCTGTGTTTGCCTGAATGTGTCCAGGGAGAGAGAGAGGAGAGGACCTAGAATTCTTTTACCTGTGATGAGTCTGAGTATGGGAAGGACAGGAGGAAAAAAAATAGTTGTGATTTTTTTTTTCCCCTCAAACAATCTATATGTCATTTTGGGAAATGATTTATACTCATTTTGTGTCAGCCAAAGAGGAAAAAGACCTCATCCAAAGTTAACATTTTTTCATTGGCTCAGAGAAACCACAAAACAGAAAGTGTATCAGGAATATTTTCCTTTACATCTTTTATAAATGAGGAAACTGCTGTCCGTTATTTGCCCCAAAATCACACAGCCAGGAAGTGTCAATATCCAGGACTGGATCTTAGTACTCCTGTCCACCAGGTCAACACTCCCAAAAACTTTTCTCTGAGCAAATCAATAGCTAAGAGTTACAGCTATCCAAACTTGGGGGTTGGGGGGGAGGTTTACCACCATAATAGGTAGATAGTTATACTTTTAAATATCAGTGGCGGTATATAGTAATCGGAATTCCTCATCTCCATTTAAGAAGGCTCTTTACATTTATTCTCAAGAGAAAAACTGTAACAATACCAGATTGGAAATTCCGTATCACACTGATTGAAAAGCGCAATGGTGAATTTTTCTAACCCATCAAAACATGCACAGAAAGTCAAATCACTCTGTGGTCGATTGAGTGCTCAAACTTCAAATGAGAACTTTAACCCTTTTTCTTTCCTTCCTTCTATTTCTTTCTCTCTCTCTTTTTTTTATGCTGGCATTTCTTTGAAAGAGATGTACAATCACATTTCCATTTTAAGGTTCTGCAACGGAGTTAGCATAACAAACGCTTGGCAGCTCTCTCTCTTACACTCCATTAACAAGCTGTAACATATAGCTGCAGGTTGCTATAATCTCATTAATATTTTGGAAACTTGAATATTGAGTATTTCTGAGCGCTCATTCCCCATATGCCAGACCACTCCTGCCATGCTGACTGGTTCCTTTCTCTCCATTATTAACAATTAGCTTCTACCTTCCAAAGTCAGATCCAAGTATCCAAGATACTAGCAAAGGAATCAACTATGTGTGCAAGTTAAGCATGCTTAATATCACCCAAACAAACAAAGAGGCAGCATTTCTTAAAGTAATGAAGATAGATAAACCGGGTTGGCTCTGTGCAACACTGCTGGTGCTTTCTTGAGTTTTATATACTTTTAGCAGCTTGCTTTATAGTCTGTCTTTGCCTCCTACCACCCACCCCCACACTTTTTATTTGTGGAGGGGTTTGGCTCGCCACACTTTGGGAAACTTATTTGATTTCACGGAGAGCTGAAGAAAGATTATTTTTTGGCAACGGGCAAGTTTAACCACGTTCTCTAAGGGACATTGCCAACTGGGGGGGTCCAACTTGACCAGAAAAAAAAGGGAGGGGGAAGGTTAATTTCTTTAATCTTAACTGACACAGGACCAATGCTTTCATGAGGCCTTTCTCTTGATCTTAGAGATTTAACCCTGAACAAAGCTAGTGGTCTTTTATCAAAGGACATCTTGTCATATTTCTCTCCTACGCTCGTTTGAAAGTTCAAGAAAAAGATGATCAGCTTGGTGCTGCCAGTTCCAAAGCCCAGTGGAAACTGGAAAGGCAAAGTCGCAGACTGACTGCACTTAGCAAGTGCGATCTAGGCTTGTCCAGTTGCGATCTTGCAGAAAGCAGCAAGTGCTAGCGACAGTTAGAGCCAACCATTGGCGGTGGAATTGCTTGCAGTTGTTTTGGAGAGAAGGGGTACCAGATGGGGGAGGGAGTATAAGCTAGGCTTAAGTTTCCCTTGATGTTTTTGACTCTGTTGACTCTACACCCGGCAGCCGCCCTCGCCCCTAGGCCGAGCGCGGTCGCAGGAGGGCGCGGGCCGCTGAGGTCCCTGTCGTCGACTAGGCCCCTCGCGGGAAAAGGCGAGCTGAGCGGGGAATGGGTTAAACCCTCGGACGCCGCGGAGAGGCAGGGGAGGAGAGTAGTCGGAGGAGGATAAAGGGAAGGAGCGCAGAAGCGTGGGGGTGGCTCGCCGTAACGCGAGCGTTTCTTAATTAGGGCCGGGTGACAATGCCGGCGCTGGCAGCGGCTCCGGGCCGCGGCGCGGCGCGTCTGGAGCGGGGCACGCGCCGTCAGCTGGTGAGCGCGCTCGCCTTTCACGCCGCTCCCCGGGGAGCAGCGCGGCCGCATTTCACACCCTCGCCACCCCTCCCCGGGCCTCCTCCTCCTCCTCGGCCTCCTCCTCCTCCTCGTCGCCAGCCTTCCTCGGCCCCCCGCGCCCGCCCGCGCGGGCCCCGCTCCTCCCCCGGCCGCGCCGCAGGGGCCGCCACCGCCCGGCAACCGGCCCGGGCCAGAAAAGAAGCCGCGCGAAGTCCCAGCCGGGCCATGCCAAGGGGAGGGGCTGTTCTGGAAAGCTGGGCCCGGGGCCGAGGCACCACCTGACGCAGTCGGGGACCCGGCGCCCCCGACTGCGACAGCCGCGCGGACGGGAGCGCGCGACCCACGGCGGGGCCCAGCGCTGGCCGTCGGAGAAGAAGACCCGCTTCCCTTTTCTAGCCCAAGATACATGTCCTCAGTCACTCCGATATTCTAAAGAGAACTTTTCTTTTATGCTGTTAAAATCCTCAGGGTTTAAAGATTCATCGAGAAGAGGGTGCACGGGCCTTGTCGTGTGTGTCACTCCAACAGAGCCTGACTCTTCTTCCCTTGGCTACCTAAGCAAAGCAGAGCCAAGCATTTCCCTGCAAGGCTTTTAGGCCTTTCTACATCCCAGAGTTCCTCTCCCTAGTTCAGCTCTGCTTTCTCTGGGCCCAGACAAACAAACAAATTAGTGTTTTTGCTGCCTAATCTACGGGTAGGCCAGGCCCATTCGACAAGTTCCTGCTTCTATTCCCCAGAGAAACCTGAAGCTTCATTCATACGGATGAGAAGCAACATGCTATTCAGTATAAGTATTATTATCACTATGTTTTAAAAAACAGTTCTGATCAGGGAGTTAGGGGGTATGATAAAGAAAAGGGTGTTCCGATGGCTGGCTGGTGCCCCAGGCTGCAGGGCCCAGCTACTGCCAGGGTGATGAAGGAAGGTGTGAGCCAGGATATGAGGTGACTGTCTTGGGATTTCTCAAGCCAACAGATGTCGTTCTCTTTGGGGCCACTGGCCACTTATGTGTCTTTTCTAGAAACAGTTCTCCATAATCCTACCTTCCTGCCCCTTTATAAACTCTTAGAGCTAGGGTGCCGGTGAGGGAGGGGCTCCGATTGGAAGGAATCCTTCATTACCTGGGTCAGAGGGGAGGTAGCATTTGGGGGAGGAGTAGGCGTCATTCTTTGTATCTTAGAGGCCACAAAACTAGGAGAGGTCTGAAAATATAGGGTCACCAGTTTTCCTCAAAGATGGAAGGCCAGCTCTTTTTATTTTCAGTACAGGGTATTTCTAAAATGACCTAGCAGAAACGCACAGGATTATTTATTTTCTTTACATTTTCTTTGAACCCAAGAGAGGTTGACTCAACAGGTCAAGAAAGAATTCCAGGAATCTGCATACAGGATTCCAGGTGAATCTGATGCAAATGGGGCGGAGGACTCCTGCAGCACTAACCTAAAGGAGTTTCTGTGCAACCCCTTCCTGACATTCCCTGTAAAAATGGATACAGCTAACAATCCCCTTTTACCTCTATTTATAAGACCCAGTGATCTTTTTTTCCCAAAAAGCGAGAAGCTGACAACATAGCTTCTTGGATTCCATGACTTGATTTTGTTGCTTTCAGGCTATGGGGCCTGGGATGATATGCTTTGGCCTATGATGTCTCAACTACAAAATGATACCTTTGGAGGCACAAGGGCATCAGTCCCGGCAGTACAAGACATTCATCCACTGACTGTCTGTCCAACATAAGATGCTCAGTGGGAGAAGCTAAAATCATAACCAGGAAGTGCTGTTTGAAAATCAGGAAGCAAGAACTTTCTCGGGCCAAACAAACTCTAAGACAAACAGGGGAATGGGATAGGGTTGTCAGCAGGCCTTTAGTTTAAGGTGGGTAAACTAAGTCACATCACTCGGTAATAACTCCAGCCTGGAGTTAGAGGATCATCGACTTTAATGGAAGGGTCAGTCACCTAGAACTTGATTGAAAAGGTAGCTAGCTGTTCTCTTGTGTTGGTGATGGTAATCAGAGAATACAGAGAAAACCAATCTTATGATTTCGAAGGTAATGATCTTACGAAACAGTGAAACAGTGTAACTTCCTTTGATGGCAAATTCTTTTATTTCTTCCAAGCTCTTCCCCACTGTCTCTTTTTTATATTCCCCTACCTCCCCTTCTTTTCATCAATGAATGGGCACTCACTGGGTACCAATATATGGCAGGGGAGATAACCACTATGAGAGATGCACACAAATAAAATAGAACCCCCTCACTTACGGAACTCAGGACTCGGTGGAATCTCAGAAAAAAAAATGTGGAAAAGAATCTTCATCTTCTAGGTGAAGGTGTCATTATTGTTCCAAATGAGCCACAGCATTTTCATCATATGTTTGCCATCAGATCATTTCATTCATACTTCCATTTTACATTTGCTCCAGAAAGAGCTAACTTAAGATGCTTCTTTGGAGATGATCATAGAGCCAGTTCCATTTCCACGTGATAGATTAACAGACATACTGGTTAGAGGAATTTTCATTTAGACTGTCTTCCTTGCTCCTCTGATTTGACTGATACTCGACATGCTTGCCATTTATTCTGTATTAAATTTCATTTCCATTTTCATCTAGAAAAAAATCCATCTAAATACTAAATAGCATATGAGGTGAGGAAATGAGGCTAAAAAAATGTTACATGAAAGTGTGTCCTGAACAGTAATGGCCTAAAAGCAGGTAATTCCCCCAAACTATTGCCTTATCTATGCTTGAAGGCAAGGTAGGAAAATGGGACTATAATTTTTATTGGAAGGAGAAGTGAATTTACCTGCTACATTTGTAGCTGTGGATTCACTCGATGATAACTGACACTTTTTATTCACCTGGTCATCTGAGCTACTGGCATTTCCCCTTAAACCTTCCAAATAGACATTTACCACCGTCCCAGGTGGTTTGACATCTTAAAAATATTTCTTTGTTCAGAAAACCTCTGCTCTTTACCTGTCATGAGTCAGTGCTCCATTTTATAACACCTATACTCATTGGCTTAAAGCAATCTCCTCTGTATTGCTTGTGATTTAGATGCTTTCAACCTCCCAAGGAGTGAAATGGGGAGTGGAGGGCATCTGAAGCAGAGTATATTTCTAATCTGAAAAAGGAAAGTTTGCAAGCAGCCACATAGATCACATTTTAGGATCAAGCGATCAACTTTGTACTTGCAGTCATGCCTAGATATTTTTCCACTTAATATTTATTCCCCACTATTCCTCCTCCCCACCTGTACACCAGGACAGCTTCCAAGGTTCAGTCCAGAGCCCTTTTTACCAAAACCTAAACCCAGACACTTCCTAACATGTCCTGAATGGTGGTACCACATGACCCACCTGGCCAAGCATCCCCTCACTATTTTGGGACATCTACATGGCTCCTACTTCTAGAAAAGCAGTGTGAAGCTGTGATATAGCCCCCCCCTTTTTTTTAATTCAGCCTTATTCTGAAAGCAACCCCAAAGAGTTCACTATAGCCAGGAGCTACTTTCCCAATATTTTGTTGAATGTTTCTCCTTGTTCCTCCACCACATCCATTTTGCTATACAGAGGTGTGGATTTCCGCAGACCAAGGGTATTGGCTTTGGTTCAATGTTTTCTCAGATGTCCAGGAGCTTGTGTTAGCCAGCTGGCCCAAGGACTAAAGGCGTGGGGACAGGGAGGCATGGTTACCCAGCCAAAGACTGTATTAATGAGAGAGCCTGAGGCTTCTCAGGGGCTGTAGAAGGGAAGGAGCGATTCAGTAGGGTCCATTTGGGACCCTCTCTGGAGCACTTTTCTGGGCACCAGGTATTTTACATGCAAGTTCGTTTGGGGGAACCCCTCATTACCTTCATACTATTGAAAAATAAAGAAGAAAATGACTCATCTTGTGGGCTAAATGTTGTCCTCAAAACTCTACTTTCACCTATGAGCTCACCTCCTTCTGGATGCCTCCCCAACCCTCCAAGGTTTGGTAGAGATTTTTTTGTTTGTTTTTCTTCTTTCATGAGATCCCATGCAAAACTCTCACATTCCACTGGAATTGCTATTTGTTTTTAAAGGCCAGCTCCTTGGGGGCAGGAACCTATGTCCAATTTGACCATGCTCGGGCCAATGGCAGGAAAGAAGTGAGAATTGAGCTCACCCAGGCTTGCCTGTGCTCTGTCAGGCCACAGATTTCCTTGTCTTGCTTTCTCTTTAAATGAGATAGATTCTTTAAATTGATTGCAGCCAACACCAGGATCTCTCTCTTTGTCCTGAAAACTTAGACAAACCTTTATTTAGAGGTTCTTCCCTCCCTTCTCTCATTTTTGGCCTAACTTCTGAAACCCCTAGAGCGGTGCTCTCTCGTCTATGTTCCGATAGGCCTCCTGACAAAGGACATAGGAACTATTTTTGGAAGTGGATTTCTGTGAGCCCCCTGGAGCAGGGCAAGGTCTAAGGAAGGTCACCTTTGTATCCAGGCTAACAGAGACCCCCAATAGGCCTTTCCAGGGGTTAGCTGGACAGCCAGATGCTCTCAGGCCAGTCTTGGCTGAGTGTGACCAGGTTAGCCTACCTGATCCCTGGAAGGCAGAGATGTGATTGTACCCTCTCTTCACCTTGCATTTTCTTGCTACCTATCTCACCTGGCTGCATTTTCTATAACATTATTCCCTTCTAGTACCTTCCTTTCACGTGCTTTTCATTCATCGTCTTCTAGCAGCTTCCACTTCCCTGTCATTTCCCCCCAGACCTGTCATCCTTTGGTCCGATTGACACTTTGGTCGGATTTGTCACTTACCAGCACTGGTCCTCCTTAGCCAGTGGCTTTATTTGCTATCTTAGCTCCTTTGCCAGCACCGCCCTAACCTCAGAGGCCTCCGTTCCCTCTGGTCTTTCCTGCCTGTCTGCCTCTCGCTTCCCAGTCGGGACAAGACCCGAGCAGCCACTCCTCTGCGTGGCGACCCAGGCGGCACCACTTCCTCCTGGCAGCCCGGGCAAAGGCGCGGGTGCACGTTCATGCCTCGCAGCCATCGGCACAATCTGCAGCGCCCCCCGCAGGAGCAGCGCCGGGCATCGCCCCCAACCTGGCCAGGGACGCAGAGGGACCGGCGGGAGGGGAGGTGCGGGTGGGGAAACCGGATCTCCAGTCAGTGTGAACTGGAGGGTCCCCCCCCCGACCTATTCTTTTTTCCCCTCCCCTCTCCGTCCTGACAAAGATACCCAGCCGTGTTTCGGGGCCTGTGCTGTCGACTTTCCCCTCCTAATCTCGGTTAATCAGCTGGGGATCAGGTCAGCATCAACCCAGCAGTATGATCAAGGCAGAGATCTCTATTTCTTTGTGGTCAGACTTCTTCCCTGGGGCAGGCACCCTGCTATAGGATCCTTCATTTAATACGCCCCTTATCACCAGCATCAGAGCTCACCTACACGCCTTTTCCTCGGAAAGATCCCAGCTCCAGCCTACAAGGCCTCAAGGAATAATCTTTTCCAAATTCACCTTGACCTGAAATGCAAAGGAATTGCTGCTGCTTTCAGCTCCCAATAGCCACTAAGCAATACACTTCCCAGGATAATTGCTCTCTAAAAACAGTCCTCAGTTCTGTTTCTTTCCATCATGTAAACTTTTCAGTTTATTTCCATCTAGGAAATAAATCCCTCTCCCCCCTCAAAAAAAAAAAAGGCTGTCTTTAATCAATGGGAATCATTTTGGTCCAACATGCTTGTAAGCTGATTTGCAGGACATTTACAAAGCACAATAGAGGAAATGAAATAAACCATTCAGGACTGTGCCCTGAAGTTTACCGGGGTAATCGATCCTTCCACTGGGTCCTTCTGAATTTTTCAACAGTAAACTAGTTCATCTCCAACTGATGGCTTCAGCATTATTATATGTTTCACAGACAGCAGAGGCTTGAAATAATTTCAACATTTACTCCATAAATTAAAAAATAAATGCACAAGACATTTGGTTAAAATAATACCTCAAGAAATGAGAGAGAGAGAGAGAAAGAGAGAGTTTTTTAATGCAAAACTTGAAGAAGGGATTTGCCCCTGTACAACTTGTGTTTCCTTAATGGCTGCTGAAGTCTAGAAATATTCACCAGGACAGCTGGCAAATAGAGGGTTAATCATTACAGAAAATGATGCATCATATCTTTTCAGTTTGGTTTATACTGAAGGGCAGTAAAGATTTATGCTCCAGGAGGATAAAACTGTTATTTTCAGAGTATGGTTGATTCCTTTGAAAGTTTCTTTTCTGAGGAAGTGTAGCTAGTCTATGTGATAGAACATCCCTAGTTCCCTCTTAAAAACCTCTGATTCTAAGAAGATCACCTAGATCTTCTTAAACCATATAAAGACTTCTTAGGTTTCTGAAACATTCTAACATCTAAAGCTTATAAGACTACTGGACTATAGTAACATATTTTTAAAGGAGAAAATTTCTTAGGCATTTCATTAAATTAGATAATACTGTTTGGCTAAATTAGTTTCCACTTCCTTGCAGTGTTTTTCAAAAGAGAGTTTTATTCTCCAATAGTTTTAATGACTGCCAATCACATTAAAATCCAGAAAAATTTAGAGAGCTGCCCTTTTTTTCCTAATGGACAATATGCTTATTTCTTTCTTACATTTGTGGAAAGTTAATTCATGGATATAGATAAGATAGGTATATCTTATTACTATGTATCTTTCTGGTACTGTATTTTCCAATTCCAGGAAAGCCAGGTTGAAAGAGCTTTCTGTCACCAGCTAGTTATTAACAAAAACAGTATTCATTGACATTCTGGTTGTAGGCAGCATCTGAAGCTCCCTGCAGTTCAATCCTGTGATTATTAACTCACTTCCCACCAGTATCTTATGCAGGGCCATTATCTACTGTCAATATTTTTACAGCCTATGAAGAGAAGTCCTGCTTACTTCCTGTTAGAAGGGAGGCAACAGGGTTTTTTTTTTCTTTCTTTTTTTAAGTAGATAAATATGTACTCTACAAATATGTTTGATTGAGGAGGTAAGAAGGAAGGAAAAGGGGAGGCTAGCATCTGCTGTCTCACCAGCTCATTGTGTGGTTAATAATTGCTCCAGAATAGTTTTACAGGGTGTAGGCTTTCTGAAACAAGGATTACTGAAAGATCCAGGTCTGAAAACTTTTTTCAGTTCTGTTCATACATCACATCTGAGATATTAGGTATGAGGTTTGTTGTTGTTGTAGTTTTAACCGTCTTATCTTCTTGTAAACCCTTTTGATTTTCTAGCTTTGAGAAATCTCTAAAGGACATTTTCCTGAAAGAGTTGAATTGGGATACAGTCTCTACTTTCAAGAGAATGGTGCTTCACAGCAAAGAACTGTCACAATGATTTATTATGAATTCTGGGTTAGTGTTATTAAGGCTCTACTTTGTATGAATAAACACTATTTTTAAAAATTTATGCAAATAAAACATACCCTCTGGGCCAAAGTGTATACTTTTGAAAGTGACTTTTATCGTCTTCCTATCTTCTGTACGTCATGGCTACTCTGATCAAATAAAAAGCCAAGGCAAATGATTATAGGTGTGGAATAACAAAATATTGCGGTGAATTTAAAATATTTTAAAACGTATTAAAGTATAATTTAAAATATTTTAAAATTATGACAAATAATATTCAATTCTGAAAATTTTCAAATTGAAAACACTTTCATTAAGAATTAGAAGATTCTTTCTGTGTTTACAGTTATGTATTTTTAAAAGAGTAGTAGACTTGAAGTCAATAATTCTATGTTTTACTCTCATTTTCTCACATATTTATTCTCTGTACCTAGGACAAAGTATCTAGCTCTTCCGATCCTAAGTTTTATTATTCATTAAGGGAGGAAGGACAATTAAACCTGAGCCACTTATATCAGAGGGTTGTTTTGAAAATCACGTAAGACAACATACTAGAATTATATAAGATAATATGTATGCATCAGTCAGGTTAGGCCAGGTTATGCTGTTGTAACAAACAAGACCAAAATCATGGTGACATAAGAAACAGAAGTTTATTTCTTGTTCGCAATACAAAATGACAGGCCAGCTGGAGTTCAGCAGCAGCCAAAGGTCAACTGGTCTCTTATCACTTAGGGACCAATGACACCGCAGCCACCATCTGAAACATTGCTAGTTACCAAACACAGAGGGAAAGAAGACTCTGGAGGCAATTATATCACCTGCATGGAACATATATCACACTTCATTGGCCAGAACTATTCAGAGGGCCCATACAACCACAAAAAGGTCAGGAAGTAATATCCTACCATGAAAGTGAACCAGGACTATAAATAGAATTAATGATCGCCACAGTTTGTGTAGGAAATTTTCCAATGGCAAAGTGCTTTATAGGTGCAGCATTATTTACCAAAAGTATACTTAGAATTTCTCGGAATTAGGGAAGACATGAATTCAGCAAAAATTATAGTATCCTTTTATGATTTAATTCTTTAAAGTGAATTTATTTAGAGGTTTTTAAATTAAATGGTATGTAGATATTTCCTTAATATTACAGAAAACACTGACCCAGAAATTTCTAAAATGAAGCTTGATGTTTTACTTGGCTTCAAACCAGATCCCAGTTTTCCTAACATACAAGTCCTTAGCCATGCACTAAGATATGATTTTAAAAATAACAACAAAAAAGTAACACATAGATCTTGGTATGACAATAAAATCTCTTGCTGTATTCATCATTTATTGATAAATCAATCATCTCCAAAATAAGCCAATCAGAAGTCAACCCAAGACTTTTAAGGCAATTACGGGAAAAAAGAAGTTCTCTTTCATCAGATTTGAAGAGCTTTAAGATGTAACCCTAGAGTTATGAGTGGTTATTTCTATCACTGCATGGATAAAAGTTGCCTAAGAAGATCACCAATGCAGGGCAGAGACAGAGAGAAAGGAAGGTGTGTGTGTATGTGAGTGTGTGTGTCTTAATCTCATCATTTAGTCTCTAAATTCAGCATGCCTAAAATTAGTTATATTCTTCAGCTTCCCAAGTTTTTGAGCCAATAAGTCCTCTCCTTGTTTTTTTTCTTTAAACCAGTTTGAATTGGGTTACTGCCATTTGTATCTATAAGAGTCCTAATTAATACAGAACATTAGTGTATTTACTACTGTACTAGACTCAATCACCTGCTAAAAGGATGAGAATCTCAAATTATATCCTAAGAATAAAATAAAATTTGGAATCAGAGTATATGCTTGACTATATGCAGCCAGAGTTCAGGTCCTATATTTTTCTCTATTATTTGGGACACTTTGATAAAAATGTTTGGTCCATTAATACGTTTAGCTTAGCAAAGTCAGAGTGATCATTTGGATAATAATCTAACAAACGTGGCAAGCAGGATCCTGTGCCTATTTAACCTCTACAGCAAAGGCAATTATGTTTCCATTGAAGAAAATAAATTCAAAATGTTCTATACAAGGTTCATCCTTGGTCATCAATTCATCTAAGAATTTTTTCAATTTTTTTTGAGTACTTACCATGGGGCAGCATTGCATTAAGTCCTAAATTATAGAAATTTTGAGGTTGAGGGTACGGTTGGGTTTATTTTAAAGGACAGATAAAATTTGTGTGGGCCATTTTCTACCTGCTGAGGAGAGAGATCATTACCTTCATGGACTTTGGATTCTACTAAAGAGAGACAATGACAAGATAAATAAGCAAAATACATAGTGGTTTAATAATTAAGAAGGAAATTAAAGCCAAGAAAATCTAAGCCATGCAAGGTTAAGGAAAGGGTTGAAATTTCATTTTGAGTGGCCAAGGCAAAGCTTGCTGACGTGACTCTGGAGAAAAGACCAGAAAAGTGATGGAGCTCGCTATCTCTGTAGGTGACAGGAGGGAGGGGGAGTAAATTTTAGGGAGGGCAACAGCAAATGCAAAGGCTCTGAGGTGGGAGGATGCCCACTGTATACAACCATCCGCCAAGAGCGTGGCATGGCTGTGTGGAGAGAGAAGGGAGAGAACCGGAAGTTAAAGAAATAAAAATGGGCCGAGTCTCCTATGGCCTTGGAGGTTATAGAAGGAATTTGGCTTTTAGTCTGAGTGAAATGAGGAGCCACCTCAGGTTTTGAACAGAGGACTGATAGCCCCTCTCTAGGTGTTGCATTGAGAATAGACCATACAAGGGTGAGGGTAGCAGCATCTAATTCCAGAAAAGAGAGGATGGGGCCTCAGATCAGGTAATCAGTATGAATGGTGGGAACTTGTTAAGTTCTGGACATAGTTTACATGTACAGATATATTTGACATCTACAGCATGAATGGGTGAGGTTAAGGAGCCTGTATGGGGTTTTCTACACTCCTTAAATTGGTAAAATATTAATTCTAGGTAGACAGTGAAAAGTTAAATATATATGCTGTAATCTTTAAAGACACTATTTTTTAAAAGCAGAGACATAGTAAAAAACTCAATAGATAAATTGGAATAATAAAAATATTCAAAAGATCTAAAGAAACCAGTAACAGAGAAACACAAACACAAAACACAGAGCAAATGAAAAGAAAAAAATAATAGGTAGACTTAATTCCAAACATAGTAACAACTTTATTAACTATAAATAGTCTAAGAAGACAAACTAAATGACAGAGGTTGTCAGAATGAATTTTTTAAAAAAATAACTCAACTATATGCTGTCTATAAGAAACCTATTTTAAATATATTAATAATAATAGTGAAAGGGTAAATTTAAAAGAATGGAAAAAGATATACCATGCGAACATTGATCTAAAGAAAGCTTGAGTGGTTATACTTAGATTGTGTGCTTACTTGGGACAGATGATGGTGAAGAACAGAGATCATGGTGGATCTAACCACTACTCCCAGCCACCCATTGACAGTGCCAATGACAAGAAATATATTTTCATGCTTGTACCCCCTGCAACACTTAGCCTACTAGCTGGCACACAGTAAGCACTTAATAAACAATTGTTCAAAGGAACTTGATTGAATAGAATCCTTCCTCCAATTCTAAGTTGTTGCCCAAGTTCTCAAAGAAAATCAGTACATACGAGATGGGGTGCAAAAGATGTTAAGTAAAGAGGCCACCAGAAGAATAATCCTATCTCTCGTGCTTAATTCTTACCAAAATTCTGGTTCTCAATTAAATAAAGGTACAGTTAAATTTAAAAAAACTGAATTTTCCATGTCCTTGGAATAAATTCCAACTGCAAAAGAAGCACAATATCTTGAGAAATTAAAATATCTGGGTTGATATTTATTGCTCAGACTCTTCATGGAGAAAAGCTCATTGTATGAAGAATCATATTTCATTTTAAAAGTGAATATAATTGTTTCACTAAAATTCACACAAAAGTTAATCAATCAGATGGTACCAAGTTAAAGTTTTTTGAAACATGAATACAATTTTTTGTTATTATCATTTTTTATTTCAGCATATTATGGGGGTACAAATGTTTAGGTTATGGAAACATGAACACAATTTTTGATCAAGGTATCTAATACCTTGTTCACTTAAATACAAAACAATGACCTTTGGATCTGTCATTGCTTTGCCGGGGTGATTAATTTCAATTTTTTTGCTTTACACACCCTGCCATAAACTTTTTTATTTACACTTTATTGTAACTGACTTCACGACATTTGCTCTTGCTTAATAATAATCGGTTAACAGCAAGGGCAGGTGTTCTCAAGGATGTGGCCCTTCCATGGAGTGAAATCTAAACAGTTTTAAAAATCATCATAAAACGTATAAAGATAAAAACTGCCTCATTCTACTGTCTGAAGAGGAAAAAAACATGTCTATGCAAAGAAAGAG
>CAUYRT010085253.1:0-24251 GCA_963574885.1 Lepilemur ruficaudatus
TTTTTTTTTTTTTTTGCCTTTACTATTTTCTTTTTAGAGAGATAGAGACGGCGTCTCACTGTGCTCAGGCTGGTGTCCGGCTGGTGTCGAACCCCTGAGCTGCAGCTATCCTTCCCGCCTCGGCCTCCCAGAAAGCTAGAATTATAGGTGTGAGCCACCGCGCCTGGCCAAGATGGGCTTTTTACAAGCAATAAAAAGAAAAAAAAAACTACTGTACCTTTTTAAATTAAAAGATCATTTATTTATTATAAGAGTTGCAAGTTCTTTTGGCTGACATAGAATATAACATTTATCTGATAAAGGATATTCTAGATTTGGAAACTAAGATAGGAAAACATTATGTATTATAATTATAAATATACATCCCATGATAGGTAAATATTACATATGACAATTCTATGCTATATATATAAGTACGTAAAATTGTATGGGTATAATAATACCCCATTTGTCTTATGAAGACATACAGTGTGGTTTGGCTGCTGTTGGAAAGGCACAGTTCTGTAAATCACTATGTGTACTTTCTTTTAGCAAGTTAGGGCCTATTTCTACACCTCAATGTGATGACTGCTTTAAAAAAATACCACATTAGCCGGCTGACTC
This sequence comes from Lepilemur ruficaudatus, assembly GCA_963574885.1. Taxonomy (NCBI): domain Eukaryota; kingdom Metazoa; phylum Chordata; class Mammalia; order Primates; family Lepilemuridae; genus Lepilemur; species Lepilemur ruficaudatus. The sequence continues at coordinate 604 of CAUYRT010085253.1, forward strand.
ATGTTTAGCTTGTGATTACCACAGCCTATATTGCCTAAATCTATTTGTTTTTTCTACTGTTTTTTATTTCTTCTATACTTTTTTCTATTCCATTCCCAGATTCAGTAACATTATTTTGAATTTTAATCTGGTTTTCAAGCAACCAATCGTTGGGACAGTTGATGGGACTAGTCTGTATCCAGTTATCTGGGTCGGCTAAGAAGTAAGCCCCAAGCCGCATGCTCAGGGACAAAGGAGGGAGAAAGGCAGGCAGGTGAGGATCCCCAGAAAGCCTCAGACACTGTAAGGGCCTGGGTAACCCCCGGATTGTTTCCATTTCTTAATGCACCATGATTACGGGCTTTGGCCAATATCAAAATCAGTCTGCACCAGCTTCTCACGAGCTGTCTGCGAGTGGGGCACTCACTCCACAACAATGCTCAACAAGGAAAACCACAGGCTGGGGACAGAACTGCTCTCAGGGAACCCGTCACCTTCCCTATCCGTGCTCGGATCATTCAGACCCCTGCCAAGGCTATGGCTCTTCCTTGCCCCCCCCCCCCGTTTTTTTTGTAAATAGAAATCTTTATTTACAATGACATCCAAAACGGTCAGCAAAGTGGTCACAGCTCACCACTCCCCAGCTCATAAGTCATTTCATGTGGTTTTGATTCTTTGCAGGGTAAAGAATGATTTTGCCTTTTGTGAAAGCAACACTTAACGTAAACTTGATTGATATTGAATTTATTCTCAATACTATAAGTCAATTCCTGAGAATTTAAATATTGCTTCCCAGAATGACATTTCCATATATTAGAAAATTCCATATATTAGAGAGAGAAAAGGGAGGAAAGAAAAAGAAAACACCCTGCTCATTATTAAATAGTGTGCCTTAGAGTTGAAAACAACTCTTGTTCCTTTGCAACAGGGGAAAAGTTTCATCTGTCCTAGAGGTTTTGCTCCTGTGAATCCCCTACTTGTGAACAAAACTCATGGCTTCTGCAAATAACGAGGTAACTGAACAGGCATATGAGTAACTGGCAATCCATTCTGTCTGCTTTCCCGCCGCACCTACCTCTGGATCAAAGAACTTCTAGAGCATCAAGCCAATTATCTTCTGTAATACCCTCCCTCTAATGTACCTCCAACTTAGATATTAAATACTGATAAACTAGGTAGTCCCTTTATCGATATTTACACCTTTCGATCCAGATGCTCAATTTAGAAGAGTGGCGTGGTAACACGAACATTAACAATGCAACTGTTATTTATTTTTTAAAGGAAGAAACATTTATATCCTTTATATCATTTTGATGCTTATAAAATGTTTATAAAAACTTTTATTTATATATCTTTGGATTCCTTGTCCGTTTATTGGTTTTCAAGCATCCATACACGTGTGGAGCTCTGCTGCGGCTGCTCCGAGCAGACACCCGTGCCTGCTCAGGTTCAGCAATGGAGGAAGTCACGGCCAAGTGGCCAGGCTGGCCAGAGAGTGGGGACAGGCACTGCGCTATGTGGACAATTTGCATGATGAAAAATAAGGTGAAGGTACTAGAGCAACCGTCAGTGGAATAGCACTCAGTGGCTAACTACAAAAAAACGTTTTCCGACTAGCTGCGTATCCTTTTGACAAGGAAAATTTTCTATTACTCCATGCTGCGTTTTGCAAGGCTAAACTGAATGGCTCAATAGGATAAATTTCTTACAAAGCAAAGAAAAGCTCACACACAGAAAAGAAAAAAGAAAAGAAAAAACCTGTTTGGTAAGAGATGAAAAAGATGAAACTTAGTTCTTCCCATGTGTGAAAAACCAAACCCTCATTTCTGGGTAAAGCACAACTCACTTTGTGCTATGAAATGAATGGTGTCAACAGCTAAATATACATCCTTTTTGTCATCAAAGAAAGGTCTATGGATAAAAGCACTGGAACCCTTCGTAATTCTAATGTGGAAATTAATCTGCATTATTTGCCTTATAACTCTTCTAAAATAGAGATCCAAAAATGAGGTTTTGTGTGCCTTTACTGACATACATATAACCGAAGACAGCCTAGACAGAGAGCTGGCTGTATATAATCTCACAGCAACTCTAATTACAAAAGGAAAGGGGGTCTCATAGGCATAATGATTTACTAAACATTGTTCAAGGTCCAGATCATCACATTTTACTGGAAAACAGCAATCTTCTCAAGAGTTAGGCACACTGACAGCCATCTAGTAATATCTTAATAACACAAATTTCTGAATTTCAACTAACATTGGCCTTAATTTTTCCTGGCCTATTATACAGATTCTGCAAAATTAATAACCGAAGATGTAGTGTGTAACTAAATTATATATCATTAAGAAAAAAAGCTATCAAATAAATAATAATCCTCCCAAATGTAATATGCATCTAATTTTCAGAGCTGTTTAAAACACATATGTGTGTTGGGAAGGGGGGTATATTTCTTTAAAAAATCAACAAAATGTAGAGTTTTAAATAATTTGCAAAGAAGAAGCACATCATAAAACGGATCAATATAATGTCAATTAATTATAAATCAGAGATTAACACTCAAAAGCCTTTTTTTCTAGAGAGGTACTTCCTTAGTTGTGATGACCAAAAAAGTGAATAAGAAGCATGATAAGAGAGGGGAAAAAGGCAGGGGAAGGGGGTGGGGTTCTTTCTATATAGGCAGATGAGGAATTTTGGAAGACATCAATCAGCAGGGAAATGTCGGATGTTAGCAATCAGCAAGAGCCCGTGCAGTGGAGGAGGGAAACAGTCCTGCTCTAGGAGAAACAGGTCGTGATAACTCAGTGAATTCAGGGAATGTGCCCAGGTCAGCAAGGCGTGGTGGAGAAGCAGAGGGAACAGTGTGGAGGAGCCATGGGGAGCTCATATTCTGTTTGCTTTCTTGAGCCCACGGAATGGGAGAAGCCACAGGCACGGCTGGAGTGGAACCAAGGCCATCTGAGGTCAAGGTCAAGCACAATCAGGCATGGTCTAGTCTGCTTCCTCGCAATGGAAGTATGGGAAAAGCCACAGGTAAGTCGAGTCAGCAGTGCCCCAGGAAAGTGCAATGGGTTCCTCCGTTCCACCTACTGTATACACTAAATACCTGCCCAGTCGTACTGCCCACACCTTCCACCTGACTTGTCCTGCCCACACCTAACCCTTTGGCAGATAAGGGGACTGCCAAGCAGGACAGGTCAGTCAACCCCTGCAGCCCACTCCAGCTGAGTCACCAATCAAATATAACGAGATTCGGTCACAGAAAGGAGCTACCAGAAGAAGAAAGAGGAGATCAAAGTCACGCACTGCAATGTAGTGCACGACAGTTACAGGGAGGAAGGGAAGAATGGGTAGCAAGAGATATGGAGAAGAAAGAAGAAATAAACACATGAAAGTCAGGAGTCTGTGGTCATTCATAGGCAGCCCAGTTAGTTTCTTTGGATTTTTATGCAAATGGCAAGGAGATATCCCGTGTATCTTCCTACTGGGAACTCATAATATGAATCTCAGGCCCTAATCACAGAGAGCTGTGCCGAGAGGCCCCAGCACAGCCACTGAGAAACACCCTCACTTCCTCCACCTCAGTACTTTCATCTTTAAGTTGAGGCATTGACTAGATAAGCCCTTCCCCAAACTGCCCTGTCATCAGCAGAATTGCTAGAGCACTTTTAAAAATGATAGATTTCTGTGCCCGACTCTGGACCTGGCAGATCAGAATTCTAAGGGCAGGTGCAGGAATCTACATGTTAATAGTCAGGTTTACAGACCACTGGACTGCAAGGATCTCTCAGGGCATTTCCCTTTCAACATTCTCTGAGTCCCTAAATCCTAGTTCCAGAGCACGCCATGTAACTGATCCAAGTATCAAACTGAGCTTCAGGGCCTCGTCTTGCATGCATAAATAAACGCATGTGCTGGTGTCTCAGTCCACTTGGGCTGCTATACCAAAATACCATAGACAGAATGGCTTATAAACAACAGAAATCTACTTCTCACAGTTCTAGAGGCTTGAAGCATAACACCAAGGCCCTAGGAGATTTGATGTGTGGTGAGGACCTGCTTTCTGCTTCATAGATAGCACCTTCTTGCTCTCTCCTCACACGGTGGAAGGGGCAAAGGGTCTCTCTGGGGCCTCTTTTACAAGAGCACTAATCTCATTCAAGAGGGCTCCCCCCTCATGACTTAATCCCCTCCCAGAGGCCGCACATCCTAATACTATCATATTGGTGATTAGGCTTCAACGTATAGATGGGGGTAGGAGGTACATAAATTCAGTTCATTGCAAATATGTGCACAGCACAATGATAAGTGCCAAAGAGGCTTCTAAGAACAGTTCTTTGGGGGGAAGACACACACTAATAAATTCAAGGAACCTTGGGCATGCCAAAGAAAGAAAGAAGCTGATACGTAATGAGTACCCACCTTGTGCCGGGTATTTTCAAATCTCTGTCTCATTTAGTGTTCTTAAACAACATGATGAATGTAGATATATGGAAATTAGACATCCATAACTAGATTAGGTTGGAACAGTGTGTTTAAAATTATGCAGCCTATAATGGAAAAAGTCAGGCTGTAAACTTGGGTGTTCTTGACTCCAAGTTCACTGCTCTCTTCACACACCGTTTGTAAAGCAATCAATCTTAGAGTGACAGAATGCTCTAGAGAGCAGAGTTGAAAAAGCAATTGTCATGTCGGCACCTACCTTTTAAATTCCCATGCCGTTGTGGTCAACCACTCATCGGTTTATGTGCACAGTCTGTTCAAGAGCCCATTCTAATGCACCTGACGCTATACAGGGTCCCAGGAAGGAATTCAGCCAGTCTGCAGTTCCAAGATTGACAGTGTTGCCACAGCTATAAAAGAGCTTCTTGTTTCTCCAACTACTCCACTCCAAAAACACCAAGAATGCAAAGAACTAGACTGTGGCCGAGGTGCATCTATATGGCACCCACTCTCACCTTGGTTGTGCTCAGTGGTTCTTCCTGGTCTCCAGCCCATCCTGACACTGACTCCTCATGTTGCCCTCCTTGCCAGAAGCCCTGCCAGGAGTCTGCTCCCCAAGTTCCACCTGACGCCTTTCCAGGTGAATGAATCTTGATCCTATCTTAATAACCCACTGTCCAAAATCACAGTCACATGGAGATGGAGCATTCCTTGCCAAGTTCCAGTCTGGACTGAACAGTAAGATTTCACACTGCCCAGACCCTCCCGCTCCTGGTCTGAAACCACGGGATTCACTCCCAGAACCAGGACGGAGGCTTTTACATCTCTTGGGCCAAGTGTATTTGTTTGCCAATAACAAAATACCACAGACTGGGTGGCTTAAACAACAGAAATTTATTTTCTCACAGTTCTGGATGCTGGTGTCCAAGATCAAGGTGCCTGCAGGTTTGATTTTTCTGAGGCCCCTCTTTCCTTGGCTTGCAGATGGCGCCTTCTCACTGTGTCCTCACATGGTCTTTCCTCCGTGCACATGCATCCCTGCTGTCTCGCTCTCTTCTTATCAGGACATCAGTTACATTGGATCGGTTACCCATATGATCTCATTTAACCTTAATCACCTCGTTAAAGGTCCTATCTGACAATACACTCACATTCTGAGGTCTACTGAGGATTGGGACTTCAACATTTGAATTTGGGAGTAACACAATTCAGCCCATGACATCAAGTGTCTGGACCACTCAACTGCCAGCTCCAAGGTCACTCCCATGTCAAGGTTAACCAGTCCTGTGATGTGCCCTGTCAGTCCCACAATGCTGAAGACACATTCCATCTCCTCCCAAACTCCCTGCTAGAAAGACAAACATTCTCTCAGGCTGCTACACTCGGTACACAAAACTAGAACACGGCTGCAATATCTGAAGAAAATATAAGAAACTGTGTAGATTAGAACAAGCAGGCTACTTAAGATCAGAGAAGCCACAGTATCCTCGTTTACACCATGTCCTGGCCTACTTAAGTTTGGACAATAAATTACATGTTCATCCTATTTAAAAATCTAAATGAACACATGGCACAGAGAAGCAACTGCCTAATTTGTTTCAAAAGCCCAAAACATAAAATATACTGAGCAGTGAATTGGTAGTTTTGTCATCCTATGGGGGCCACTTATCTGAAGGCCAAGGCCAAGTCCTTTATCAGTAACAGTGAAGCCGCACTGCCCAGCAGAGCTGACCTGGGTCACGCCATTCACGCACATGCCTGTGTCTGAGAACACATACCCCTGGGATGTGCGAGCAGCCTCCTTACGCAGACCTTTGTTTAATATCTGGGACCACATATGCAGTAGTTGTTCCTGGAAAACATCACCCACTTTTATTTCTTATTCAATGCCAAAATGTTAGAGGAACCATATAAAACCCAAAACTGGATATGGACCCTTGTCATCACAGTTTCCACGGACATATTCAGGGGGCAGAACAGTGATGACACCGTTGGGCATCTGTCCCTATGGAATGCAACCCTGGGATAAAGAATTCAAAGCCAGGGATATAATCTCACTATGTGCAGTTGTCCTGGCCAACACAGGGTAGGAGATATTTTCAAAACCTGAGTTTAAAAAAAAGGAGCCTGCAGTGTATCCAATGAATGTCCTTCTAGCTGCTGGCATGGAAGGGAAGAACCGTGGCCCGTCAATTCCAGTGCATGGGAAGATATGACTCCCTGCTACTCTGTGGCCAATCCTGAGACAGCACAAAAGGTGACAAATAACTGGGCACCAATACTAAATATCAGGAACGTCCACTCTGGGCCTCATGCCAATGGCCACGTTCCAGTTAAACTTTAATTGGCAGGGCCGCCTCGAGGCCAGAGACTATGTTGTGTCATCCCAGGGAGGAAAACTCTTTTTGACTTTTTCCTATGGGTCAAATTAAAAGAGAAGACAGAGAAAGAGAAAGAGAGAGAGAAAGCGTAAGCACACACCCACGTATGAGAGCACAAGCATGAGAGAGGACTGGTAGCTGCCTTATGGACCCCACTCCTTAAGTTCCCTAGACTCTGTTTCTAGAACATTCCAAACTGAGAGTGAACCTGGGATGAGAATGAATCTTTTTTGATGGTTGTCCATTTCTCTGGGTCCCCCAGCCTCAGCCCCGATCCTGGGACCCCCAGGATCCCTCAGCGGGGTGTGAGGACGGGGCAAGAGGAGCCTCTCACACAAGCAGGTTATGGCGCCGGCTCTGGCGGGGAGAGAAGATGAAAGCGCACTCCTGCCACAGAAAAATCCTCACACCACAAACCCGCGCAGCCGGAGGAACCGAACTGAACCTAGACCTTGAAGCACAAGAAAAGTTACAAACCAGGCTTCCTGCAGGCGTAAAGGTACTTTACATTTTATTTGAAACAATATTTTAATGTCCTGTTTCACATTTTATTGTTTTTTTCAAAATAAACTTCAGTAATTTTAAATTTTCAATAATATAAAATTTAATGAAACTTCTTGAAGTGGAAAAATGTGATTGTGAAAAACCACAGAACAAGGGTACTGTGCCCAGACTCCCGGGGAAGGGAGCTCCCAGGGCGGGCTGCTACCTCCCAGGGCCTCACTGTTACTCTGTGAGGTGATGGCATCACCCATTTTCTACAAACAAGGAATCTAAAGCTCAGACAGATTAAGTCATTGGACTGCGTTGATCCAGCTAGAAGGCAGCTCACCTCTTTCCAGAAACCCCTACTCCTGGGCCACACACCACCCCCCACACACACACGCACACACACACGCACACACATGCAAGCACACACACACCTGCCTCCCTCCATGATGACTTATTTCTATTATACCTCAGTCCAAAAACCAGTTGGGAGAGCTTAACACAGAATAAATTATAACCCAGAATAAATATAAAAAACTAAGGAAATTGGGCAAAAGAAAAACAAACCAAGGAAAAGAAGATGAGTCAGGTTGAAGCCCAGCCCATAAGAATTCAAGCCATGAGTTGAGATGCAAGAAGACAGCCACAAATTTGGCTCTAAGATGACCTCTTTTGGGGAAGAACTTGATACCTCATCGTGAAAGGAACCCTTTTTTAACCTAACAGGAGAAGGAGACAAACTAAGACACTGAAACTTTCCGTATCTTCTTAATATGGAAAGACTCAATCACAAGAACACAGCAAGCCTAGAAAATACGTGAATGTCACAGACGGCCCCGCCCCACGCTGACTCTGAGGGCCCCAGAACAGCAGCAATACCACCCTGATTTGTTAAAAGTGAATCTCTTGGGATGTTAGTTTTTAATGCTTTTCCCTGTTTGCCAAAAAAGAGCTATAAAATGGAAGAACAAGAGAAATGGTGGTGAGAAATGTTACCACCCCCTCCAACACACACCGTTTAAAAACTCACATGAGTTTGCTAGAAGGCCTTCCCTTACCCGAGAGGTCGGCCGTTCGCTGTTCCCTCTGTGCGCACACACGCAGTACACTGGGGTGCGGACGGCCCTGACAACTTTCTCTAATTAAACAAGCGAGACAAAGCCCTCCCTTAGCACTGGCCCTAACCAAGTCCAAAGGAAAACATACGTCTCTCCTGATAATTCCACCTGAGATTTCCAGCACCGTATTTACTCTGCAAACAAGACAGGCAAAGCCATGACAAACAATGCAGGGAGCAGGAAGAATGCACAGTAAGAAAAGACAGCAGTTTCCCATTAAGCTCTCCGAATGAGCGGCATAGCTTCTGGGTGTGTCAACATTTGACATTAAACCCCAACAATAAAAGAAAATGCCTCAGTTCATCCACAAAGTGCTCCAGTTCATAATCAGCACTGTGACCCTGGAATAGAACAGGGTCTACACTTTAATCATAAGCTTACGTTTCAATCAGATGAGAAGTGAACAGGGGGTAAAAATAATGACAGAGAAATGCCCTCGGTCGAGCAAGTTGTTTTTTTAAAATAACCCCAATTGAGCATTCAGCGGCATCAGAACTTCAAAGCCACTATACCCAAAAGGAATTGACGGTTTTGAGAAATGCAAATGTGGGTTCTTTGGCAATAGGTGCTTGCTTTCAAAAGCTTGGCAAAGGCACAAGAGTGAGCTGTGGACTCACCGTCACACGCGCTGCAGTCAACGCCGCGGCAGCGGCACAGCAATGGAAACACAACCCAGGCTCCTCGGCAGCCTGTGGTCAAATTAGGTCACCCCTCCGCTCCCCCAGAGCAACGTGCTTTTCCTTCATAGCCTCCTGGGTCCCCACTTGTATGTTCGTTTGCTTGTCCATTTTTTTCCCATCTGTTTGTCCTTCTCCAGCCCAAACTACAAGCTCTGTGAGGGAAGGGGCTCACTCTCTCCTGTTTCCATTATCACCCCAGCACTAGGTCACCACGTAGCCAATGGCAGGTGCTCAATAAATATTTTTTGTGTGTTGTTGCTCATTCAGTATTTGTTGGGTGAGTGATTCAATTAATGTAATTAATCATGCATGTAATCTATGTGCTCATTAATCATGAATTCCCTAAAGCACACTATCATAACAGTAACAGCTTGCCAAATTGAAAAAAATGTATGGGGAGCATTAAAATGTCCATTTCTGAAGACCTTTTGTGAAGTGTCAGAAAACATGAATGGCCCTTGGATCTTGGCTTAGACTAATCTGATTTCCTCTTTATCAGAAGACCTGGCTGCTCCCAGACATAAGTCTGGCTCTCCTAATTTGCCCCACGCTAAAGCGGCATGTTGTAATGTCTCAGGTTGCAGGGGTGTGGCTGGCCAGGTCAAGGAAGATGGCACCCTGCCCACTCACGCATCCTCCTCACCAAAGAAGTTCTAGCAGACGTATCTCCCTCAAATCTAAGCAGCCGTGTTGACTGCGAAAGCCACACCAGTACAGAATAAAGCGTAGGTCTGGTCTTCCTTCTAGACATCCGGTAGTTCTTCTAACTAAAAGCCAAAGATCATCACTGACACTGGGGGGATTGTAACCCCACAATGGTTCTTTTGCCAACAGCCATACTCCTCAATGCCACACGCTCCCAGCAAGCATGTAGTGGATCACAGTCTCATAAGACTTAAGATACCACCTGTCTGCACCAGATGAAACCCACGCACAACAGAGACTCCCTGGGCAACATCACAGCAAAAAGCTGGCATGTGCACAGAATCAAATGCCTCAGTCATACACAATCATACATATTGATATTGTATACATCAATATACAAATGTGCTGAACTTCTCAGCTATATTCAGCGATATATCAAAATTTCTCTCGAAGCCCAATTTTCATTTTGATAAATAAAAGCTACTGGTTGCTAATACTAGTGAATTAAAAAGAACAGAAAAGCAATTTTTAAATCTTATTTTTCATTTCCATTCTATTTAAAAAGTCATTTAATCCATTTATTTAAAAAATCTATTCTAACACTCTTAGAACTTGAGCCAAATGTGAAATTTCATTGTCAAATATCTTTAAATATTGGCATAACTTTTATTTTAAAAAGTTAAAAGTTTAACATATCATTTTTCATTAATTATGATAATAAACTGGTTAAAAGTCTCCCACTAAAAAACAGGAAAAAATTTATAGATGGTATAAGGATGCAAGCTATTGTTTTGAATTTACCCAGAAGGTATTTGGAAGTTGAATTCAAAAGGTATACCAGGAAGATATACATTCATTCCTAAAAAGATGAAGAAATTGATGAAGTAATGTTTCTATACTACAGTCAATATCCCAAAATATACCCACCGAGGTTACAGGAGTTTCACATAACGGTCCTCTTTGAGCTTATGAGCCATTTCCCTCATACGCAAAGATGGATCTGGATTTTACAAAATTCACAAGCAACTGTGCCCCAGACGAGAGACCGTGAAGCCATCTTCTGACTTATGGTAAGCTCCCCTCAGGGTGTAATGATGCCCAGTAAACCTTGCCATTCTAATGGACTTCTTCAGTGGTCCTTGTTTTTATATTTTGCTTTGATTTCACAAGTAACGTTGAATTTTTTAAGCACTGAGTGCAGGCATGTTTTTTGTTTGTGGATACCCTGTATTAAGTGTGATAGCTACAGAGGAGCTTAATGAAAATAGGTCAACAGCTCTTCCAGAGAAATATTATTAACCGAAACAAATCTGCAAGTTGTTTTATGATAAATAATATAACTATAGTATTAAAGTGACCATGTCCATTTTAACAGGCCTTGGTGTTGTTTTAACAAACACAGGTATCAATTTGCAGTTAGGAACACATAAAAATGTTTCCTTTGAATAGTAAATGCATTCTCAACTGCCAAGAATTTCTCCTATGAAAGGTTTTCCAGGATGGAGCTGCCCTCACCATTTGAAGGGAGGCTGCATTGCCATTAGCCAGATGTTAAACACCTTGTTCCCAGTAGATGTGGAAGATCAAACACAAGCCATTACTACTGAGAGCAAAAGAAAGCCTTCAGTTGCCTTCTTTTATCAAAGTGACTTTTAACAAACTCTGGTGCATTTTCCAGAGGAGCAGGAAGGGATGGTGAAGTCCGAGGAAAAGGCCTGAATCTCACAGCTGGAGCTTTTTAGTTCCCGTCAGATCATGCAGACATCTGTCAATACACCCATCTGTCCAGCCTCCCAAAGACATGGTTGGATCAACACAGCAGAGTTCCCACACGGACCTGCAAATGATGATCAGTGATCCTGGAACTTGGAAACTATGATTTTGCCCTCCTAAGTTTCATCATGCTCAGTGTTGCAACACTTAGCCGCACGTAATTTAAAAAAGGGGCCAGGAGGCTCCGATACAGGTCATGTTGTCACCACCTCACTATGGGACCTTGGGACTCAGTTTCTTCATCTCTAAACTGAAGTGGTTAAACTGGAATGAAGATTTCCTCTCCTTTCATTTCATCATACAGATGCCTTCTTTGGAAGGATCTCAGCTGCTAACAAAACAAATAACATGGTTTACTAGGTCAGAGCCGGTGCAACTTGATCACAGAAGTAAGCATCTTCCACTGCGTGTTTGAAATGCTGAGGACAGGTTAGTACCATCAGAGAACTGGGAAGCTCAGGGTCCTTGATGATTTAAATGGGATTCTTTGACTGAAATCTGCTACTCTAGAGGCACGCTTCTTTCAGGGCCACACAGACTAGCAAAACACATGCAAAACTGCCAGGGTGGCATTTTGGAAGCTGACAAAGGAAATGAGCACCTATGTAGCATTGAGCTCCACAGCAAACCAAAAACAGCAGGGATGCTCCGTCAGCTCAGTGCACGCTGGTCAATGGTGGGTTAGGATAGCTGTCTTGACAGTTGTGCTGCTAAGACCAAGGCCTTTTGGTTCAATTAGCGCTATCTATTCTAGGATCACATTGTTCCCACCAAGACAAGCCAATTACTGTCCTGACACCCACCTGCCCCCAGAGCACAACTCGGCAAAGCCCACACGATCCGCCCGAGGCAGCCTCACTGCCAACTCCGGGGGTGCAGCTCACACTGTTTTCTGTGTGAGTGCCCTGGAGATGCGCAACACAGAAGCTGTGTTCAACTCTATCCACCTAGAGAACGGACCACAAAAATCACGTGCACCTCTTATAAGCCAAGCAAACACTGAGTCTTGGAAGTACACAAGGTGAAAAGAAATGCTTTAAGCTTTCTCTGAAGATGTAAAGGATGACAGATGATAATACAGGAGTCTGAGTCTGTCTGGCTGACTCCCTGCTCACTGAAACACTGGAAATCAACAGTCAGTAGTTGGGCCAACTACAGAGAAATGCATCTACACAGGAAGAATATTGAACAAGCAGGCTGGCGAAGGAATTGAATGGCAAAACGACTCAGGGAGCTGAGGACAAACCCTGCAATCAGACTACACAGGTATAAACGAGCCACAACCACACATGAGCTGTACGCCCTGGGAAAGTTGTTTCATTTTTCTGGACCTCAGCATCCCTGGGACTAGTAGTAACTACACCTACCTCCTCATGCAGCTGTTACGCAGATGGAACAGGAGACACAACGGACGAACTGCCTAAAACATCTGGCACAGGATAAGCATTCAACACGCATTAGTTGGGAATCATCACACTATTCTTCACTGTCACTGTGTCACTCTGGAGGGGCCTGGGCAGTGCCTGCTTCTGACCGCCCTTAGGACACAGCCCAAATCCGTTCACGGCCAGCCCGTCACGCCCCATCCCTGCCTCGCTGCACCCCTCACCCTTCCCCTCCTCGCTGTCCCAAACACACGGGATTTCTCGTACCGCATTCCGCAGCCCGTGCTCCTCCGTGTGGACTTTCGCACTCGCTGCTCCCTTGCCTTGGCACGATTCTGTCTCCTGCACGCCCTCGCAACCTGGCCAGCTCCTACTGACCCTTTATTTAGGTCTCAGCTAAAATGTTACTTATTCCAGGTATTCCATGACCACCAAGCACTGTGGCTGCCCCTCCTACATACCCCCAGCACCACCCTGATGAGAACATATTGGAAAGGTTGTTTGACCGGAGTTTCTTCCCCAGATGTGAGCTTCACGAAGGAGGAAGACATGGTGTCCATCCCAAGTGTCCAGCACAGTGACTCCTACCTGACATGTCCTCAGTGAATAGAACCAGGGCCAAGGTACTCACTGTCACCCTCCTGTACCCTCCATGACACTCCATCAGCCTGGAAGGCCCTTCTCACCTTCACTCACCCAAACCACTTCTACACATCATTCAAAACTCAGCAGAAGTGTGACCTCCCTGGGCTCACCAGATTTAGAAGACCAGCCTGAGTACTCATTGCTCATGACTGTCATACCAAACTGCAGTTGCTGCTTTACTTGTCATCTCTCCCAAGATCAACAGATGTTGGTGGCTCTAACATTGTAGGAGGGACCAGAATTACCCTGCCCACGTTTTAGAAGGCAAGGAACCCCGCCAGGTGCCAGGTCCACTGCCGGTTAAAGTTCAATGACAGATCCCGGCAGCCTGAAGACACCTGGGATTTAAAGTTTGATACTAGGGGGCCCTTCATTCATCAACTCATGCTCTGTTTGTTTAGTTTATTTTTAAAAATTTTACAGATAAAATGCTTTAATGAAATACCATTCTCATGCTAACAAGACTAGCTAGAACCAATATACCTCATTTATTAATATTCTACTTAGTAAACTTCTCAAAATCCAGATATGTATTACTCAGTAATAACCATCAAGTCAAGTTTTAATTTAAAATCTACAAAGTGCTGCACTGGCTTGGCTAGGATTTCTCATGAATGCACCATCGTATTTTGGGAAGAAACGGGAAAAGATCAGAAACTATCCTTCTCAAGGGAGGTGAGCAGAGGACTGAAATACCTACTTTGTCCCACAAGCGTGGGAATCATGAGGAAACGGATGAAAAAGCTGAGAGCGTCATTGCAGTCCTACCCACTCAATTACTGAGCACCTACCACATGCCGTGGTGCCGAGGACACACAGCTGAAGGGACAGACTGGTCTCCACCGTCCTGGAGCCGCAGGCAGGTGGGCAGGACAGACCCATGGTCAGGCACCGCACACTGAACACGCACATCTTTCTCCTCTGTCTCCAAACCATGCCAGATTAAGGGTAAAATAATGACAACAACATGCATGCATGAGACCAAAAGAGGGGAGAAAAGGAGTCAACAACCAAAATATCTACAAATTTCTGGAAGACGGAAAGTAAGCTTAAGAGTGACAACTGAGTGAACAGTGTGAACACCACTGGAACCACAGGTACGCAAGGGAACGCCTCCCAAAATCACGTCCACCTACGCTGCAGAGCCCAGAAAAGCACAGGAACGGAATGTACCAGAAGGCAGGGGCTGAGGACAGGTCTGAAAATGGGAGGTCTGTTTGAAAATCTGTACAATGAACAGGTCGAACTTCAGATTTTACTGCCCACCCTGCAGGGGCAGAAGCGATCCCTCATCCACCACGACAGAAACGGGGTCATTCTCTGGAGAAATTTAAGCACTGGGGCTTCAGACTCTGGGGTGCCGGCACAGAAGAGGGCAGGGGTGACGAACCACACTGAGAACAGGGGGGCAGATGCCCATCAGCATCTTGAATAGACATCTCCCCTCCCCAGTGTTTTCATCGCCGTACTTGCTCAGTCCCCAGGACACCAGCAGTTGGGCTTCTGCTCTCTGTGCTGTCCCCCGACGAGGGTGGGTCCTCGTCTTATGAACTACAGAGACTCCCACGAAGGGCCACACCTCATCCCTGCACACAGCGCTCCAATCGGCTTTGGAGTCCTTTACTGTGACATGGGAATGGGAATCTAGGGGCCCTTTAGATATTTAAAGCCTCCAACATCTAACAGAGTCCCAAACACACAGAAATAAGCAACTCAGAACAAACACCTAAGAAAACCTTAAATAAACTACCTCCTCCTTTTGCATCAAGCAGCAAAACCCAAGAACCAACACAAAGGCATGCTAAAAGGAAAAAACAAAAATGAGAAAAAATGTCTTGGAACTACAAGTGAGACCAGCAGAATGACTGAAAGATCAAGGAATCTTTCTGAAAGGAGAACAGAAAACAAAGATGAAAATAGGAACAAAAGCTGAGAAAATCAGGAGCAATCCAGGAAGTCCAATGTTTGATCAATAAGATGTCTAGAAAGAAAACAGAGAGGAGGAAATCATCAAAAAAATACTTTAAGACAATTGTCCAGACTTGAAAGACCTAAGCTTCTAGGTGAGAAGTTTCAGGAAACCTGGAATAAATGAAAAAAAAAAAAAAAAAAAAGAGGCCTATCAACTTCAAATATCAGAATACCAAGGATAAAGAGGAAATCCTGGAATCTTCTAGGGGAATAAAATCAGGGCATCTACACAGGACCAGGTGTTGGCAGCCCTTCCACCTGCTCAAAGGCAACACTGAAGCAGGCAAGAAGATAGGGAAGCAATGCTACCAATTTCTAAGGGCGATTATCCTCAGCCCAGAATTCTAAATCAAGCCCAACTAGTAATCCACACCGACAGTGGGATGAAAATATTTCCTGCACACTAGGTCTCAAAACATGTATTTCTTCTGTACTCCTTCCAATCTAGACAATGTGCTCTCCCAATAGAGAGGAGTGCACCAAGATAGACTTCAGGAACAGAAGAGAAACAAACAGAAATCAAGAACTCAGAACAAACTTAAGAAAACCTTGAACTACCATGAATATTGAAGAAGAAGAAATGTGGGCCTCCCCGTTTAGGACGCTGACACCTGTTTTTGGCATGGGTCCAGTAACAGAGGCTCCAGCTCACAAGACAAGGAAAGGGATGATGATACAGATGTTCTAAGTAGACAGCAAGCCCAGCAGACCATCAGACGGAGACCACAGCAGGTCGAGGGCTCCAAGAAGGATGAGGACTCCGAGAGTGAGGGCTCCAAAGGAAACGAAAAAAGAACCCTTTAGGCCTGACCTCAGAAAAGACATTAGTTGGTGATAGTGGAAATTGCTAAAGTTCATAGTAGCTGTAACTTTAACCTGAAGTAACATGTCCAGCTGACCTGTTATCAACTTAAAAAAAAAAAACCAAAAGCACAAGCACATTGTTTGCACAGGTGATTTATTGCAACTGTTTGCCTTCACATTCTATTACACCCGGAGATCACTTTATTAAGCAGCAAAAGAATTTACATCACTCAAATTCAGCTCAAGCTAAGGCATAAGAAAACTGCTCTAGGTGAGAGGGAGGCAGGCAGTGGGCAATCCTCCTGCTCTCAGCCTGCCCTACTCTGCAAGTGTGCCAGACTCCTGCTCCTGCAACTAGGGCCACTGTCACATAAAACAAGCTTGATCTGAGGGGTGGCAGGTCTGAGAGCTCCCTTAGTGACAGTTACAACTTTCCTTACCAAGCAGCCACGTTCAAGAGACAAAACCCTCCTTCCTACAGGTAAGTGCCAAGGGCAACCTACCCATCAGGCTGGTAACCCAGGTCTGGCACCACAGCCTGGCCATGTGTCAGAAGAAAAGTAAACTGCAATTCAAACTGGGTGTCCTAAATCCATTTTATTCCCATCCCTCTGTCTGTTTAACAAGGGGGAAAAAAGAGTTAGAAAGATCAAATTAAAAAAAAAAACGTTAAGAGGATCAGCAAAATAAAGTTGTACAAGAAAGAAAATGTAAACGTGGCATTCTGCTTGGCTCATGTACAAATGATATTTACATAGTTGTAATGGTTTAACCAAAACTTGTGATATAATTACAGAGGATCAGGATGGGAAGAGTCTATGTGAATCGGCCGGCGTGCGAGGACAAAATTAATGTCTTAGATTGCTAAATCAAGAAACGGCATTTTAAGAATATTGTTTTAAAAAATCTATACAGAGCTAAGAGAATAACATTAACAACAGTTGAAATTAACAGGCAAGGTCTAGATGGGGTGGCCAGGGACAAACTTGAGGAGGAGGTGACAGTAGGGCCTAATGACTACAGAGAAGGACAGGGAGGGGGACATGGAGGCAGGAGGGTGCAGGCCCAGGGTGAGGAGCCACACACAGAGCACCAGCTTTGCAGAGTGACCGAGGAGGCGTGGCCTCTGCTGACACCCTCCTGCGCTCCTTCTCTGAAGGTACCACGCCCACCACCCATCCCACTCCTGTGTGGCAGAGGTGCTCCTTCAAGACAACATGTTATTTCTCCAAACTCTAAATCCACCCAGCTGGCATCCCACGCCACACACATTCCCGTGTGTATCTGATTCCACCACAAAGCGGGGTGATCAGTGAAGAATGAGCGAGGGCCCACACGACATCTAGCCTGTAGGGAAAGAGCCAACCCCAGGTCAAAAGGGCAGACACGAAAGGGCACTGAAATATGATGAAACTGGGCCGCTTAACAACTCCGGAGAAGTGCACGCTCTGCCTTGGTCATTAATGCCTGAAATGGAAAACAAGGGCGGCGGTGCACAGGCCTCTGCAAGGATGAAGCTGTGGTTGGCGCTGAAATTTTACTTGGAAAAATAAATTGACTTCTTTTTCCAAAGCAGATAGAGAAATAGCAAGTGATGTGGGAGCCTGCTGGTGTGATGTTTTCATTTGAGAAGTAAATTAACTTTGTCCTCTAGAAGCAGAGGGGAGAAGCCATACAGAATTATGTTCTCATCGTACACTGCAACCTCCCAGTGCAGTAAGGTCTTGTTTATTGGGGAAAACACAGAAAGCTGGTTGGAGTCCCCACGCTGCCACATCCTGCTATCTGGGGGCAAGTTACTTAAATGCCTTGAGCCTCCACATGCGCTCTGCCAGATGGGGCAATGACACCTAGCTGTGTGGCGTGAGACTTAAATAAGATAACTCTGCCAAGTGCCCAGCAAAGTAGGAGCCCAGTGAACGGTCACTGCAGTTATCAGTGATCACTGCGGGAATCAGGAAAGGAAATTACACAAAGCCGCTGAAAGAGTGTCACAAAACTGTAAAAATATTAATGAAAATGTGCAGAAGTGGCCACGCCTCACCCAATATGTTCTCACTTCATCCCTGAGACAAAACATTCCCAAATAAACTGAAATCAGCAGAGAACAAAGAACACTGCACTGACTCATTGGCAGAATCTAGGAAAACAGCTTAAGAGCTGCGTGCTTCTAACAGCACGTCTGGACTGATATGTGGATATCACATTTTATCTTTAGCAAATGGGAAATTTCCTGTAAGATATTTTACTGTTAAGCTTATATAGTCTGAGGTGACCACAATACTAAATTTAGTACCATTCTATTAAAAAATGGGCCTTGAAAAAAATTGGTCTATGAGGACAAAGAAGAAGATACAGTAACCTAATACAAAATGTTCTCCCTGAAGAAATGGCCAAACACAAAGCAGTGTCATCCAGCATCTCCCCCCAAGTCATTTGTGCTTTGCCGATATTCTTCCCCACTAATGCCACAGCCAGTCTCCGCGGGTAACTTGTCCTGCCTCAACCTCCCCAGCTGCAGGAGATCACAACTTCTTCCTTCAGAGAGAAATCGGACGCCATGGACCAGCACGTGACTCCTGCCACTTCCACTACGGACACACCCATCCTTCCCCTGTCCTCAGGAATCAGAGGAAAAGGTGTGCTTCCCAGCCCGCCCCTCTGTCTTCCTCAGAGCCTCACACCATCACACCCCCCCTACCCACATCGTTGACCTTGCCTTTCCATTGGCCCCTTCCCCACAAATCCCAGTGTCCCTCAGAGTACCCACCCAGATGAAAATGGCATGGCAGAGGCATTAGGACACTACAGAAGGAATGCAAATAGATGCACAGCTGAAATGCAGCTTCTGCCATTCAAAATAGGGTATGTCACTGAAGGTGAATGCCAGGCATTAGAGAGGGTGTCTTAGTCTGTTTGGGTTGCTATCACAAAAATACCATAAATTGGGTGGCTTATAAACATAATAGAAATTTATTTCTTACAATTCTAGGGGCTGGGAAGTCCAAGATCAAGGTGCCAGCAGGTTTAGCGTCTGGTGAGGACTCACTCTCCGCTTTACAGATGGCACCTCCTAGCTGTGTCCCCACAAGGTGGAAGGGGTGAACAAGCTTCCTCGGGCTTCTTTTGTAAGGACACTCATCCCATTCGTGAGGGCTCCTCCTTCGTGACCTCATCACCTCCTAAAGCCTCCACCTCTTAATACTATTGCACTGGGGATTAGGTTTCAACACATGAATTGTGGGATGACACAAATATTCAGACCATGGCAGAGAGAAAAGATTTCCTAAACTACTTGAATTCCTGTTGGCCAAGTCAGGAGCTATTCTGAGAGCCAAATCACAGAAGGGCTCAGGAATAGAGAGGGGGGAACCCTTTCCTCCACTGAGCTGCCACGCTGTAGCAAGGAGGTGATGCCACGGAGGAAGGGAGAGAGTATCCTTCCTTTAGGGTGCAATTTGAGACCATCAGGCCCCTGTAGAAATGGCTTCAGCTAAGGCCAGGAAGGAGTAATCCCAAGTCAGGTGTAGGATGACTTCGGTGGTCACTGCAGTTGGCTTCTCTAGAACAACCCTCTGCTGGGACTCCTCCACACTGTCAGTCTGTGTGTCTAACCCTTACTGATGTACGTGGATAATTCACTCAATGAGCTATAGACATGTCCAATCAACATCCTCAAACACAGGCACATCACCCTCCACCCCCACAGCCCCAGCCTGCAGCAACCTCAGTGACCCTGTCATTGGTTAATGACAGTGGCAGCCACTCCTCATCTACCCATTGCCTCTCTCCTCCCCTACCCACCAAATCTTTCAGTACTCCCAATTTTACCTCCAGAGTCACCCCCGAACCCATCTCCTCATCCCCATCCCCACTGCCACTACCTTCGTTCAGCCTTTCCACACCACCACGTGGTCCTGCAATGGTGTCCTTGCTGGTCCCCAGCCCCAAGCTCCTGCTGTCCTAATTCATCCAGAGGGGCCAGCAGAAAGCTGACAAGCAGAATCTGGCACAGTCATAGCGTGAAAATCTGAGCTGAACTAGCACTTCCTCCTCCACCTCCCCCAGCCCCAGCCACAATGGTCTCCACTGTTCTGAAAACACCCCAAGCCCACCTCCAACCCCAGGGCCTTTGCAAGTGCCATTCCCTCTGCCTGGAACAGACCACTTCCAAGTTATCTGCTTGGATTATTCCCTGACTTGCTTTTCAGGTGTCTGCTGAAGGTCATTTCATGAAAGGCCCACGTTGACCACTCCAGCAAAGTAGTACCTCCTGGTCACTCTCTGTTCCTTGTCCCTGCTTTAGTTTTCTTCACCACTTTCACCACTATCATATAAGCACCATGAGAATAGGGATCCTATCTGTCCACGGTTACATCCCCAGCACCCAGAACAGTGTCAGTTCTATAGCAGACACTGAATAAATACTTTTTACATTTTTTTAACGGAAGTCTTGAATGAAGGAGGAAAATGATGGTATTTATATTTGGGTAATAAATGGAGTCTGCTTATTTGACATAGTCCAAATTCCTTGGCACAGTCCAATAGTAACCTCTTCAAAAATTGGCCCAAACCTTTCTCTTTCCCACCTCCCCCTTGGGTCTTCCCCACAGCACACAAAACCATCCCACACCCCGTCTTAAACTAGGCCCACCCCATCCACGATAGGGGAATATTCTCCAGTCCAGCTCAGTTCACCAGAGTTTTCTGAACATCTACAGCGTTTCGGATCCTGTGCTGATCCAGGCATCCAATATTAATTCTCCACTCCCCAAAATATCCCCTCAGGGTGAGGCAGGTGAGTCTCCCCATCCTGACAACATTCAGCACTCACCCCACGTTTTCTCCTGGGTTTGTCCTATGGAGAAAGCTTTTGCCATTAACCTTGCTTTTAAAATTATACCCCTTCTTTCTGGTCTGTACTATAAATCACACAGAGCTTTAGCAACTTTTCCAAAACCCCTGATCCCCATTTTACCCTAACCTGTAAAGCCCTGGAGACTGTGGCACACACTTTAGAACTGGGATGTACTATCTCATTCAATTCACTGAAGCCGCCACGTCTCCCAAACTAGAGGGTAGGCTCTCGGCGGCAAGTTCAGACACTGGACTTCTGGTGTGGCCCTGGGCCCAGGTCCACACTAGGCACAGAGCAGACCCTCATCCACGGCTGCCGACTCTCCAGGCGGAGCAGGGACAAGGCAAGGAACTTAGACCAGACCGGTTAACAGACTAAAAACTCTCTATTAATGCAGAAGCAAACCTCTCCCAATATAATTTGTTTCGCTCTACGCTGGAATCATTAAGCAAAATTCTGTAATATTGAAAAATATGGCCGGGCACGATGGTTCATGCCTATAATCCCAACACTTTGGGAGGCTAAGGCAAGAGGATAACTTGAGGCTGAGAGTTTGACACTGGCCTTTGCAACAAAGTGAGATTCGCCTCTATTAAAAATAAAAGATATGCTGGGCATGGTGTCACACGCCTGTAGTCCTAGCTACAGTCCTAGCTACTTGGGAGGCAGAGGCAGGAGGCTCGCTTGAGCCCAGGCGTTCGTTCAAGACTGCAGTGAGCTGTGATCACACCAATGCACTCCAGCCTGGGCCACAGAGTAAAACCCTGTCCCAAAAAAAGAAAAGAAAAGAAAAACCTAAGCCCTAGTTGTCTCCTCCTATTCCTTAGAATGATAGAGTAGGGAAAAAAACAGCATTTATGGAAAATGGATGTGGCTTCATGACCCAGCCCCAGCACTATTATCTAGCACTGTGCTTTCTGATACAGTAGCCACCAGCCACATGTGGTTATTTACACTTACACTGAAATTAAAGAAAAATAAAACTATACTTCCTGAGTCCCACTAGCCACATTACATATGCTCCACAGCCGCAAGAAGCTACTGGCTACCTACCAGACAGTGCAAATGTAGAATATTTCCATCACTGCACACGTTCTATTGAACACTACAGGACAAAGTCATCTTTTATTGCTAAATTAACTTCCACAGGCCTCTTGTTTCCTCTTCTATAAAATGGGAACAACACGTACCTTAGTGGGTATATATAACTACGTAGTTATAGTTTGACAAAAGTCCAACAACCAGCAATGGTAGCTGCTGTCAAAGGGACTTACTATCAACTGAAATAAAGAAATTCTCTCTCAGGCTTTGTGACTAGAAGGCTGCTGTCCAGGAGTGGGGGGAAGTACACACAGGTCAGACATTCCCGGGAATGCTACATTCAAGGCAGAATACACACCACCTGAAGCAGGTGCAGAAGTGTCTGCAAACCCTACAGGAAGTCATGGAGCGGGTGGAGCCCAGGATCTCTCAGCAGAGGAAGGAAAAGAAGATTCAGCAGGAACCAAGAACAGAATGCATCATGAAACAAAGGACTGTCCTAGGGAGCCACCTAGATCCTGGGCAGCTGCAGGGATAACCAAGAGGTGGCCTTAACTCAATGTAAGGAAAACATTCACTAGTTAGTGTTGTCCAACAATGGGAATGCTGCCTTACGGAGAAGAGAGGTCATAATTTCAGAAAGTGCTTAGATACGATAGCTCTCAAACATGAACATGCATCAAATCACGTGGAGAGCTGAGGAAAACCTAGATGTCATGACCCCACCTCCATAGATTCCTGTTCAGTAGGTGTGAGAGAGGCCCATGAATCTGGGTCTCTAATAAGCACCCAAGTGATGCCAGTGAAAGCGTCCAGGACCACACTTTGAGGGACACAGCTCTAACGCAAGCTGGAAGAACCCATTAGTGCTGGCAGAGAAGGGGCACTTGACACCAGTTTGGAGGTCAGACCCTCCAAATTTCCAAAACAACTCTACACACAGTGCTCCAAACATCCCCTGCAGGTCCTGCTGGCATTGTGGACTGCCTGGTGCCCAGCCTGAGACACTGGGAAAGTCAGAGTGCCCAAGGTCTCCTGCCAGGTGTGCCCAGCGCAGTCAGCTTGAGCAAATCACTTTCTTACAGTTTTACTAGTTATACAGATAGAAAGTGACGTCATCATCTTGTAATGCCAGATACACTGAAGAAAAAGGCCTATGCATAGAATTTTCTCAATGTCATGGTCTCCAACTGTGGGTTCAAAACCAAATCAGGCCAGGCGTGGTGCCTCACGCCTCTAATCCTAGCACTCTGGGAGGCCACGGTGGGCGGATTGCTGGAGGTCAGGAGTTTAAGACCAGCCTGAGCAAGAGCGAGACCCCATCTCTACTAAAAAAATAGAAAGAAATTAATTGGCCAACTAAAATATATAGAAAAAATTAGCCGGGCATGGTGGTACATGCCTGTATCCCAGCTACTTGGGAGGCTGAGGCAGAA
>CAUYRT010085254.1:0-13449 GCA_963574885.1 Lepilemur ruficaudatus
TGGGATGCTGAATCCCAAAGGGAAGCACATACTTATGCAGACAGGGGCCACCACCACTAATATGTAGATGACAGTGGGTCCCTTAGCACTTCTGTACAATATTTTTGTGTGTCCCTGTCCAGGTTCCTTTCCTGACGATTGTAGGACATTCCAAACCTTTGCCACTTTCTTCCTGTCTCCATCCCCATTGACACCTTGCCTCAAAACTCACCTGGCATATGGTCTTACTCTCTATTTCAAAGACAAAATTGAAGGGATCATGTCTGACTCCTTCAACCGTCCAACGCCACAGCTTCACAGTTATCCATGGGTGCACTGGCACTTCCTTCCCTCTGGCCACAAAGGAGAAAATAATTAAAAGACATTAATATCCACAGATCATTCTGTTCTTCACCTGATCATTTCTCTTTTAGTTATTCCTTCTTTCTCCTCTACCTTAATTTCTGTATATTGGCATATACCTTCCCATACTCAAGCCTTCTTATTAAAAAAAAAAAAAAAACCTTCATTTGAACCTTTATTTCCCTCCAGCTGCCAATGTCCTTTCCAGATCAAATGGGTTTGGTGACATTTTATGCTCTTTTGCCTCTAAGCCAGGTTACTCAACTTCAGCACTATTGACATTTTGGGCCTGATAATCCCTTGCCGTGGGGGCTGTCCTGTGTACTGTAGAATGCTCAACGGCATCCCTGGCCTTTACAAATTAGGTGCCAACAGCACTCTCCCCATCATTTTGCCGTGACAACAAAAATTCCTGCAAAATGGCCCCAGTTGAGATTAAACTCATAACATTGGTTGTTTCCATAGGGTGTACAAAGACTGAAAATCCCTATCAACGTTTTGTTATCAGGGGAGAATGTAGCTTATTTTACTACTGGAGTGACTATAATAGTAAAAAATATTATTTTCCCAAGAAGCCAGGCTGACAGGAAACTGAGTAGTATATGTAGAAAGAGGATATGAAAGATGTTACATTGCACCTTACTCAGAGTGGACATCAAGAGATTGTGTGACTTTGCGTCATTGAAACTTATACCTGCTATAAAGCATAGGCTATTACTGAATTTTCTTTCCACTAAGATAACCTCTTTCTGATAGATTATGTGCAGTGAGTTACCGTGTTTGATGGAAGAATAGTGACAGGACTTGAAGGAAGAGAAACATGACCCCAGAAGAGAAATGCATGTCCTTTGACCCATGGTCAAATTTGAAATGATATTTAGACATACCAAGTTGTTCAAGTTTGAATCAGTTTTTGTTATTTTAAGAAAGGGCTGTGAGTTCAGGTATAAATTATGGAATGATATTCTTTAGGACAGAGAAGAAAACACGATGGTTATATAGAACTATAAGCACAAGGAATACCCCCTTTCATTTCAACACACCGAGCACTGACTTAGGGCTGCCGTTGGATTCAACTCTCTAGATTGTTCCTTTGAGATGGATAACATAGGAAACTGAATTCAGAAAATTAGAATGTCTGTTTTGAGACCAGGACTCAAGGGGATACCAGCATTGCCCTGAGCTCTGTATTTTATTTAAAAATCTTGCCTATGTTGTACAAGCTTTCCTGTAACTTTTGAGATCTAATGACATGATACCCCAGAAAGATGTTTTAAATCAATTATGTTTAATTTCGTGAGTGCTTGCTATGTTTCAAATCCTGAGCTGAAATCACAAAAATACCCCTAATTCTCCCATAAATATTGTGAGATGCGGTAGTGTGAAGCCAGCTCATCCTGGCTCACAAGAGTTGATTTTGCATGTCTCTTTCCAACTCTGTGTCCAGTGACTTGTATCAGCTATGGTAGGAGCATTTACACCATGCAATCAACACACACCACAAATCAGGGCTTTCTGATTTTTTCTTTCTAGGGAACTGGTTTACTGACATATCACTGAAGATAGGTCTTATTGTTTTCATTTTATAGCTGAAATTTAGGCTCAGAAAAGCAACTGCCTAAATTAGTTTAACTTTAGAAGCCACATGGGTTCTTGGGAGGCAAGGCATGGTATTAATATAAGGAAATCTCTTACTTTTCTACTGAAGTGGTAGACTCCAGTTGGATTTAGATTTTCTGCATAGAAGATTAAATATCTTTATGAAGCATACATTTTCCTTCTATCTTTATTTTCACTGTGCACAACAGGTTGTAATGAGAACATTCTAGTGTTGCCATATTTCTTTTATCTTCCCCATTCAACATATATGGATCATAAGATAGACTTTGAGATCTGGAGTTTGGTGTATTTTAGAATATTATTTTTCGTTTTGCTTGCTTTTCTAACATATATTTGCAAATACAAATATTTGCTTCTAACAACTAAAGTATACCCCAGTCAAAATACCAATGTGAGGGTGGGGCATGTTGGCTCATTCCTCTAATCCCAGCGCTGTGGAAGGTTGAGGCAGGAGGATCACTTTAGGCCACGAGTTCAAGACTAGCCTGAGCAACACAGGGAGACCCCATTTCTACAAAAACTACAAAAATTAGCCTTGCGTGGTGGCATGTGCCTGTAGTCCCAGCTACTGGGGAGGCTGAGGCAGGAGGATCACTTGGGCCCAGGAGTTAGAGGTCGCAGTGAGCTATGATGACACCATGGCACTCCAGCCTGGCAACGGAGCGAGACCTTGTCTCAAAAAAAAAAAAAAAATACTAATATGAATTATAAATCCTAATTAAAGTTATTTTAATTTTATTTTATTGAAGATGTAGCTTCAGAGGTGAAGTTTGTTATTTTGTTATGCAATAAAGTTTTTATTTTGTTTTTAAAGTTTCAGGATCTGAAGCTGAGGGAATTTTACTGTGAGGGAAACCCACTGTTTCTGAAGCAGCCAATTGTCACTGCATGCAAGGAAGACGATGTCTGGAGTCTACAGGTGAAGCCTTACTTCATGCACATAAGTCTTCACAACAAAGCCATGATTTAAGTTTTAAACAATTTTCAGTTAAAACATTCTTGCCAAGCCAGCAAATGGTTAACATAACCCTAGTCCATTGGCAATGTTGATCCTACACATAATCTTCTCAATTTGCTTACGGAATCCAGTGTAACCCTCTCTGATTTCCAGAGTGACTTAATTCAGAGAAATGGAAATATTTTATTGGATGAAAAGAAAAGAGAGAAATTCATTTTAACTTTAGCTTTCAAGTATTTTTTCAATATTGTCTCACTGCGTATGTGGTTTGTTCTTAGTGAGGTTTTTGCCTTTCCCATCCTCTTTCTGTTTGTCACCATCCCTAATGGATAAGGGAATATAATCCAGAAATCATGTTTACTTTAGTAAAACCAGTTGATGGCATCAAAAGAAGGAATAGGAGAGCACACTAAAGGGCTCTTTTGGTAATAAACAAGTCAAAGTTGCAGATCTTCCCACGTTTGACTGCGATTCTGCATCATGAATTTGGAGTTCCCAGAGCCACTTGGGTGTGTAGCTGAATGTGCAGGATCCTTATCAGACTTTTAGGAATTGTATAGGATTCAACTTTCCTGGCTGCAGGAAACAACCAACTTTGTTTTGATTTTTTTTTTCCTTATTGCATAAGTCATGCATGTTTACTATAGAAAACTAGAAAACACAGATGAGCAAAGAAGGAAATAAAAACTTGTAATATGCTGATTTTTAAAAAGTTTCATATGCAAAATTAATACAAGCTCATTTAGAGAAATTAGAAAAAAATAAGCCATTAGAAGTTGATAAGAATACTAAGAAATACAGTATGCAGAGATATAACCATTCTTCTCTCTGACATTTATTCTTTTAAAACTTTCTATGCGTCCAGAATATATATTTTTTTTACTAAAGATGAGTTCAAAATCTACATACTATTTAAAGATTTGTTTTTTTCACTCAAAGTCTTGTGAATATCTTTTCAACCAGTTAAAAAAAATCCCAAAACTCAGACCATGATATCTTTTTTGATGAATACATGGTAATCTGTTATATGATATCATAATATTTTTAACTACTTCCCCATAATATTTTTAACTGTTGGATGTTTAGATTATTAATATCTTTCTAGATTTTTGGCTTTTATAGACAAAGTTACAATGACCATTCTCACGGTGAATAGCTCATGTCCATATTATCCCTATGAAAGATACTGCTGGGCTAAAGAACTGGTGTCTTTTAAAGTTTGATTAGCTCGTTTCAAACATATTCCCTTTGAGAGACTATTTCCACAAATAGCATTATTTTCTACTCTTGTGTAAAAAAAAATTTTCATTTGAAATTTAATTGTAAATAATTTAAAAATCTGTAGTATTTAATTTTTAAAAATCCCTTATAACCTATTTTTTTTCTTCTTGCATCAAGCATTTCAGAATAATATTAATAATAGTAGCTGACACTTATTTTAAACTTATTATGCGCAGGGCACTTTTCTAAGCACTTAGCAGTAATGACCTAATTTAGTCCTCTAATAATCCTGAAAACATATTGTTGTTCCCTTTTTATAGATGAAAGAACTGAGACCCAGAGAGGTCAGATAACTTGTCCAAGGTCACAGAGCTACTAAGGGTTGGGACAAGGTTGCCAACTTAAGTAGTTGGGCTCTAGACCCTCTGCTGCAATATTGGCTTTGATAGGGGAGGCAGAAAGGTGAGGCAAACAGAGACAGGGCAGTTGTGGGTTGGATGAGGTTCTGGTTCCTGGAGGAGGCTGAGTGAGCAATTAGCACAATGAGGTCGCAGTCTTCCAGAGAGCCCTCAAGGGCAAGAACGTTGCCCTGTGGCTGGGACCAAGATTCCAGGTGAGAGAGCAATATTTCTCTCTTCTAATTTTCAAAATTGTAAGGTCCAGGAGCACAAGAGTTGGTTTTTAAAATGTAGTTTGTAGAAATAACCATTTTTGGTTGCAGTATGTAAATGATTTCAGTATTTTTTAATTTATCTGTAAGAGTTTTTCTTAGAAAGGTGACAAATTGATTATACTTTTCATATTTGTACTTAAAGTCATTTGTACTGGGCATTTGGTCAATGTTATTGATTAAACTACTTTGGATGTCAAAGAATTATAGGGCTTTGATATAGGCTGTGCCTTAGTAAAGATTTTTACAAACTTTGCTTCACCTCAGAGATTTATGAACTAAAATTTAATGTTAATGACTAGATCATATAAATTATTAACCATAATATACTGCATTATTATAATAGATGCCAGTTTAAGTGTTTTACCATTGTTATCTAATTTAATTCTCCAAACTCCATGTGATAGTTTTGGGAAAATCCCTATTTTAGATGAGTTATCCAAGACCAGAGAAGTTAAGGACTTGTCCAAATAGGGTCACATAGCTAATATGGCTTCCAGCCAGAATTTGCACCTATGTATCTACTAATATTTGACTCTGCTCAGAATATTTGTTCTTGATGCTATATTTTGGTGCCTATCATACATACAGTAAGGATTGATTATATCATAGTTCCAAAGATTATCATTCCTTCTATGGACTCATTCTTTTTATATTTTATAATTTTTTATACTTATAAAACATATAATTTTTATGTGTATAATTTAATAATTAAAAATAAATAATCACAAATAAGGCAAAATAAAAGAATACACATGAAACTCATTTCAATTTATGATGGATTTGAACATATATTGTTAGCTTACAGATATTCTGACAAAATAACATATATACTATTCAAAAGGAATGATTTGTCCACAAAAGATTTCTTGACTTTTAAATAACACTGGAATCAGACTACCATTAAATTGTATATTCTCAAAAACCACACTGAATGGATCTCTAAGAGGTGTCCTAAAAGATACTCTTGGTCATGCCAATAGTATCTTATTTTATATGTCCTCACATTTCCAAGTAATAACTTTATATTTTAATGATATATGTTATTCTTCCAAAGTAACCCTTTGGCAGTGAGTAGGAGAAGAATATAAATTAACGGGTGATGTAAGAGTTGTCAAGTGATAGACTGAGTGCAGCAAACATGCCTGGGTCCAGAAATCATAAGTGGAAAAGTGATCCGGATGAACCTATCCACAGGTCCCATGTATTGCAGTAAATTCTTCTACCATCTCCTATTTTGGGGAGCGAATCCTTCTCCATAAGTTTTCTGCAGCTTTACAGTGCGACCTAGTCACTGAATTCATGTAGCTGAAAGCCCACCTGTAAAATAAGTATTTTATTCAGAATCACACGCTGTGCTCTGCTTAAGTAGTTGGAGAGAGGGTGACAATGAGCATCTGATTTAGGAGTCCCGGTAATGTTAGTGGGAAGGCGGGACCTCAGTCATGTAACCAGCTAGGAGAACGCGCTTAAGTGGGTAGGAGGTTGTGCACTTTAGGAAGCTGTGGAGCCAGGGCCGTTTGCTGTATCAAGGCAGCTTTGCCGGGTGCTTGTTAATTGGGAGGGAGAGGGAAACAGGAAACAGGGACTCAGAAATTTATAGAATTCTGTTGTTATTTTAAAAATTGTTTTAAGATTTGAATTGGGGTGAATGAGTGAAAGATTATGTATGGATGTATGTATTTCTAAAGATTCCTATCAGAGCCTGATGTGGACTACTTTAATACTACAGGGAAATCTTTCACTTTGATCAGAAAAAAAAAAGTCCCAAATAAACCATTACCAGACACTATTAAAAATTTCGAGCAGTGTTTGTGTGACATTTATACGGGACTTCCATGCTACTGGCATAAACAATGGAGAATATTTAGTGGGCTTTGGCAAATCTTTATTTGTTTTCTTTGCTTGGTCAGTGAAGATTTAATTTTATGTATTATATATTTTTATTTGGGGATGATGATGTCATTGATGGCCTAGTGAGAGGTAACTTCCATTTCCTCACCACCTCTTTGGAGGGGATGAGTAAATTCCCACCTAATGGGTACAATTTAGACTGTCTGGGGGACAGGTACACTTATAACTTTGACTACAATGGTACAAAAGCAATTACTGTAATCAAAATGTTTGGACCCCTGTAATATCCTGAAGTTAAGAAAAAGCACCATGAAAATATAATACTGTTATTGCACAAAGTCAGTTTTCTGATCACGTCTATGTGAATAGGTTTAACACAGATTGAATTCAGAGATTTAGTTCATAGAAATCATTGCTCTTTACCAAGATGATGCTATTCAGGTGCTCAATGCAGCAAGTAATTTAGACTATTGCCTCTCAGCCTTTAATGTGCATACCAATTACCCAAGGACCCTGTTAGAGTGCAGATTTTGACTCAGTAGGTCTGGAGTGTGTCTGATAGTCTGCATTTCTGATCAGCTCCCAGGTGATGCAGTCTGTGAACCAGTTTAAGTAGAGGATTTAGACATTAGGGAATACGAGAGAATCAATTTTTGAATGCAGTCTCAAAGTTTGTATTGTTTTTGCTTATTGTAATGAGAGGTACCAAATTTGGACCCAAACTATATCTTAACTTTATAAAATATGTAATGTATATTTATTATGACTTGGATTGTTATATGTAAGAGACATAGAAATATTACAGTGCATACAACTTACTGTTCTTACAGTAATGAAAACCAAACTTATTTGCAATGCCAGTCATTTATAACATAATTCATTAGATATACTACAGAGTCTTAATTTAACAGTATCTGAGGAATAAACCAAATATTTGATCTACTGAAATAGGAATCAATGTAATATAAAATAGTTATTTTGAAAATAACCTGACTTGGTCAGAAAGTGACTGCTAAAAAAAAAAAAAAGAAAGAAAAAAATAATCTAAGGAACCTTATTCTTCTTTTTCAATTTAGGAAATAACATTACGATTTATAATGTATCAGCTAGCAGAAGAGAATCCTCTCCTAATGCATGCCTTAGAACGATACCCAGAGGTCAGGAACAAAATCTCTCAGGAAAAAATATGTGCAGTATGTGGAAAGCCCTTTATAACCCCATGGCTGGAATGTGTTCAATTTGTTCATCCACCAAAGGTAAATGGTACCGTTGTTTGACTAACACCTACTCCTATCCTTTGTCCTTATTTAAATCAGCCAACACTAGCTACACTTGTACTGAAGAATTGACTTCTATGATAGCATACTGTTAATTGTGGATAGACAAATTTGGATATGTCTGCAATGATCATAACCCATTCTATAAATGACTTCCTGCTTTATCACAATATATACGTTCTAGCAAAATTTCATGAAAGTTGAAAATTTTTAATCAGCAAATCCCTTTTGTTTATCAACCTTAATAATAAAACTAGAACTATGTTCTCCTTGGGAGAAGAATTGTTCAATAGTCTGTTGTGGAATTTTTGGTGGAGAAAAGGTGAATATGCTGGTTCATGTATATCATGAGGATGTTCCAGCACATTGGATATGCACCGTGTGCACCCACAACATTATGTCACCCAAGGCTTGTGTACCCCTGGGAAGTTCTGGGGCCCATAGAACACATCCTAGAATAGGAGTCAGCAAACCTCTTTTTTCTGTAAATGGCCAGCTATTAATAGTAAATATCTTGGTCTTTGTGGACAATGCAATCTCTGTCACAATTACTTGACTCTCCTCTGTAGCCTGAAAGCAGCACTAGATGATATGTAAATAAGTGTGTCTGTGTTCTAATGAAACTTTATTTGTGAATTTGAATTTCATATAATGTTCACGTGTCATGAAATACTATTTTATTTTGATTTTCTTCAACCATTTAAAAATGTGAAAACCATTCTTAGCTCTCAAGTCCGGTGCAAACAGGACTTGCAGATTTGGCCTGGGGATTGTAGTTTTCCTATCCCTGTTTTAGACCATCCAACGTTTGTTCTTAACACCAGAATTTCCTTTCTGTTTGTGGTGAACACTTGGCCTCCCTTGAGCCAGCATTAGTGCAATAGTTGGTGAGAAAGTTAAATAAATAAAAACAGATGCAGTTCCCACCATTCTAAAGACTATCATCTGGTGAAGGAGACAAACATGAAACAAATAAACACATGCAGTTATAAATTGTGATAAATATTATGACCTAAAAGAATGGTGTATTAGTTTGCTAGGGCTGCTGTAACCAACTATTAATACTACAAACTGGGTGGCTTGAACAAGATAAAGTGATTGTCTCACAATTCTGGAGGCTGAAAGTGTAAAACCAAGGTGTCCACAGGGCTGGTTCCTTCTGAGGGCTGTAAGGAAGGCTCTCTGTTTCAGGCTTCTCTCCTGGGCTTATAAATGGCTGTCTTCTCCTTATGTCTCATTGCATTATCTTTCTTCTACGTGCATGTGTGTCCAAAGTTCTCCTTCTTAGGAGGACACCAATCATTTCTGATTAGGGCCCACCCTAATGACCTCATTGTAACTTGACCACCTCTACAAAAGCCCTATTTCCAAACGAGGCCATTTTCAGAGGCACTGGGTGTTAGGACTTCAACATGTGAATTTTGAAGAGAACACAGTGTGACTCATAACAGATGGGTTCCACCAGCAAGAGTAACAGGGAAGCCCTCCTTTAGGGATAAGGGAAGTCCTCACTGAGAAAAGGATATTTTAAACGACACCTAAAGGAAAAGAAGAAGTTGGTCAGATAAAGAGGTGGGGAAGAACATTTCTAGGTAGTAGGAATAGTATGTGTTAAGCCTTTGAGATGGGAAATCATTTTCTGATTTGAAGAAATGAAAAATGGTTTGGTGTGATTAGAGTATTAATTGAATAGGTGAAATGAGATAGCCAGGCATTAGGTCACCAAGTGTCGTGCAGTCCACATTAGAAATTTGGCTTTTATTCGGTGGGTGATGAGACACAATTGAAGCATTTTAAGTAAAAGAGTGACATATTCTAATTTACATTCTAAAAAGATAACTTCCGAGTAGAGAATGAATTTGAAGAGTGCAAGGAAGTGAGGACATCAGGCAGGAGGCTATTTGTTCTAAACCAGGTGAGAGATGATGGGCATGGTGGCATTGGAGAGAAGCGGGTGGATTGGAGGCAGATCTGGAAGGAAGAAAAGAAGCAAGAAAAAATGAGACTTAGAACTCCAATTTTCTGGCCTACAGAATTGTATGGATGCAAAGGTTTTTTACTGAAATAGGGAAGAGTAAGGGAAAAGCAGGCTTATTGGGGAGAGATAAGAGTTTTATTTGGGACATGGGTGAGTGTGAGATTCCTGCAAAATCAGGGAGCATGAGCAATAAGAAGGCATGGATTCCTACCCAGGCTGTTAGGCATGCAGGGGACTCTAGGATTTAGTGTTAGGGGCGTGTGTATGTGTGTGTGTGTGTGGGTGTGTGTGTGTGTGTGGTGGGGAGCTAGACATGTGATCTCTAATATTCTTTCTATCTCTAAAGGGATTGATTCTAAATCCTGCATTTCTAATGATTTAGGGTGTTGCTAGACTCCAGTAGTCTTTGTGCCAATAGAGTTGTGAGTCTGTTTAAATCTCTCTTATCACCAAATTTGCCAATGGAGCTTTTGAAAATACAGATATCCTACCTGAGACCTGCTAATCTCTGGGGGTAGGGCCTGGGCATCCACATTTTTATGAAGAATCCCATTTGATTTTCATGTGCAGCCATGGCTGGGAGTCTCTTCTCTACCTGTTTCTGGCTGTCCTGATGCCACAGAAATGGCTGTGTTTTCCTCACCTTAGTAAGCAAGGCCTCCTTGGTGCCTTACATATACCAAAAAGTTGAAATCATTGGTTGAATATATGAATTAATAAATTATCTTTAGTGACAAGAGTGTGGTATGGGTAATGGTAAAAGGAGAAGAGGAGGGGGTTTGCCAAGGGATGGTTCCACTGTGGAGTCCTGGAAAACGGCAAACACCTTAACCTTGGCCCTGCTCTGGAACCAGCGAGACTCTTTATTGTGGCTGCTTTAGAGCACGTTGTACAGTTTGCTGTCAGTCCGCTGCTTAGAATTCATATGCTGAAAGGCTTCCAATTTATCCTGCTGGAAGCGGAACAGAGGCTCCTGCACACGAGGGTGCCATGTTGCTGAGGATCTGTGGCGCTGGGATTAGGCCTCTCACAGCCTGCACTTCCCCAAGGGTACTCGATGAGCGTATGTGAATGCGGATCATGTCTTTTCACCAGCATTATTAGTTGTGGCTTCATAGGTTTAAGTTTCTAACTGCTGGATGAGATCATCGCTACTTATATGCCAGAACTGCACTATCCTTTTCAAAACTGTAATTGTGAAACTTTCATGAAATTCACGACATGTGCTATTCATGATGAAGTTCAGTTAGGACAACTTTTTTTTACCCACAGACTTTTTACTTTGAAAAATTGGAAAGCAACATACAACTTGAATGAATAATACTACAATGAAACATTTGTATACGTTGTACCTAGAGTCACTGATTTTTAATATTTTTCTCTGTTGGCCTTACCTCTTGCTATTTTCTGCCTTTAAGGATACATCTTGTCTAAAACAAATTTGATATTAACACAAGCCAAGAAAGTAGCCTACCTAGAAATTGTATTACTTTCTAGGGCAAAAATAAAAGGATAGATTATAATCATGAAAAATATAAATAAATAAATAAATAAATGAATGAATAAATAAATAAGTAATAAATCTGTCCCTCATACCAAGTAGAGAGCTTTTACTAAGAGTGGCAGTAGATGACACCATATTTATGGGCCAGAAAACACATAGGTTAGTTTAAATATACTAACCCATGCGTAGGCTGTGGCGGTTCCCAGTACTGCCATGTTTGCTTTCCAGGAAGAAAAGCACAGATTTTACAACAGCCACGTCAGCTAGGTAATTTATAATCCTGTAGAATGAAGTCAGGGAACTACCATTGGAGTTCACATCACCTGATGTCAGGTGTTTACGGAGGAGTACAGCAGACTATCAGATCACCAGAGCAAGTAATACGTAAAAGATCTAAGTCAGCTATCGTTGTGATACAGAGCTACTAACATTTTTCTCACAATGTCCTTTACCAGAGATTTTGAGACTGCTAAGTATTTTAAAATGTTACCTGTGAATACCCAGCTGGTGTCACTTCTTCATGGATGAGCTCACACTTAGCACAAAGGAATGATGCTAAAATAATCAAGAAAGATTATGTCTCACTCCTTCTATAAATCATTCCTAATAAATTCATACCATCGACACAATCCAGTTTGTTAACAGGTTTGAAAAATACTTTCCAAGGAATTGGGAGCCTAAAAGGAAGGCTAGAGAATTTTTCTCTTGATCCAGTCATGCAAAATTTATATTTGTACTAGACTTACCTACGTGCGCTTAAGAAAAAAAGATGAAAAAGAAACAATATCTAATCAGAGAAAGCATCCTCAACTCACATCAATATTGGGCTCTACTGTAGAGGTTGTCTATGAAAGTTCTCTATAATAGGAAATAGCCATTTCAGTTGTTCCGTCTTTCAATTCCTTGATGCTCTTGCTATGGAAATGTCTTTGTCAAGGTTGACTCAGTATTTATACCAGAAAGTTTGGTAGTCACCATGGCATTTAGCAAATTTGAAGTTTTTTTTTTTTATTATTTACTTGGTGTTTGATGTCTCTACCATTGAACCTCAAGCTCAAGAAATTCAAAGACCGTTTTGTTTTTGCTCACCCTTATATAGAGAGAGCCTAACACAATGCCTAATAAATAGTTTATTTTTACTGAATGACTGATAAATCAGAAGATCTGGATTTGAATAGCAGCTCCTCTTTTTATTAGATTGTCAATATATTACATGAAATGTATTATAGAGAAAAATCTGGCAGAGATGCTGCCAATGAGGGACGATGTTAATTTAAAGTTTGAGGAAAAAAAACAAAATGACCCTGGACCTAGAATTAGCCATGTAGCTAAAGAGAACATTGGAATAATAGTTGAGGAGAAATTTAAAAGTCAAAACCAGCTGGACATTAAACAAAAAGAGAGAGAGAGAGCTCATCAGTGGGAAATTGAGGATAGAAATGTGTGTTGGTTCTCAAGTTGGGAGTAAATAAATAATCTTGATCACATATGTAACCTATCTGTGAATTGTTCACATTATCATCTGGAATGGATTGCTGTATTCAAGAGACAGTTAATGGCCGGGCGTGGTGGCTCATTCATGCCTATAATCCTAGCACTCTGGGAGGCCAAGGTGGGAGGATCGCTCAAGGTCAGGAGTTCGAAACCAGCCTGAGCAAGAGCGAGACCCGTCTCTACTAAAAATAGAAAGAAATTAATTGGACAACTAAAAATATATAGAAAAAGTTAGCCGGGCATGGTGGCACATACTTGTAGTCCCAGCTACTTGGGAGGCTGAGGCAGGAGGATCGCTTGAGCCCGGGAGTCTGAGGTTGCTGTGAGCTAGGCTGACGCCACGGCACTCACTCTAGCCCGGGCAACAGAGTGAGACTCTGTCTTAAAACAAATAAAAATATAAATAAATAAATAAATAAATAAATAAATAAATGAGACAGTTAATGAGTATAGTATGGCAGATTACCTGGAACAGGTTACCAAAACACCCTGCTTTCCATTGGCTATGTTCTGAACACCTTGGACAAGTTG
>CAUYRT010085256.1:0-40929 GCA_963574885.1 Lepilemur ruficaudatus
AAAAATTAGCCAGGCATGGTGGCACATGCCTGTAGTCCCAGCTACTTGGGAGGCTGAGGCAGTAGGATTGCTTGAGCCCAGGAGTTTGAGGTTGCTGTGAGCTAGGCTGACGCCACGGCACTCACTCTAGCCCGGGCAGCAGACTGAGACTCTGTCTCAAAAAAAAAAAAAAAAAAAAAAAAGGCCTACAACCAAAAGACCGAAAGATCACAAATCAACAATCCAATGAATTATCTCAAGAAATTGAAAAAGAAAGAGCAAACCAGTCCTGAACCCAGCAGAAGAAAAGAAATAACTAAGGTCAGAGCAGGACTAAGTGAAATTGATACAAAAAGAATTATACAGAAGATTAATGAGACACAAAGTTGGTTCTTTGAAAAGATAAACAAAATATACAGGTCTCTAGCTACATTAACCAGAAACAGACAAGAAAGGACCCTAATAAGCTCAATCAGACATGAAAAATGATATATTACAACTGATACCCCAGAAATACACAATATCATTTCTGAATACTATAAAACTCTCTATGCATATGAACTTGAAAATGTTGAGGACAAATTCTTGGAAACACACAACCTCCCTAGGCTCTTTCAGGAAGAAATGTAATTCCCAAACAGACCAATATCAAGTCAGGAAATTGAAGCAGCAATAAAATATCTCCCAACAAAATAAGATGGTTTCACAGCTGAATTTTACCAGACCTACAAAGAACTGGTAACTATATTGCAGAAATTATTTCATAACAGAGAAGGAAGAAATCCTCTTCAACTCATACTTCAAAGCCAATATCACCTTGATACCGAAGTCAGAAAGGACATGACAAAAAAAGAAAACTACAGATCAATATCCCTTATGAATATAGATGCAAAATTTCTCAATAAAATCCTAGCAAACAGACTTCAGCTGCATATCAAATAATAATAATAATAATAATCCACCATGACTAGGTGGGCATCATCTCAGAGAACAAGGATAGTTCAACATATGCAAATCTAGAAATGTGATTCACCACATAAATAGAAGCAAAAACAAAGACCACATGATCCTCTCAATAGATGCAGAAAAAGCATTTGACAAAATTCAGCACCCTTTTATAAGAACTCTTAACAAAATAGGCATAGATGGAACATGCCTCAAAATAATAAAAAAACATATATACAAACCCATAGTCAACACCATACTGAATGGGGAAAAATTGAGAGCAGTCCCACTTAGAAATAGAACCAGACAAGGTTGCCGACTGTCACCATTTCTATTCAACATAGTGCTGGAAGTCCTAGCCAGAGCAATCAGGCAAGAGAAGGAAACCAAGGCTATCCAAATGGGGAAAGAAGAGGTCAAACTATCGCTCTTTGCTGATGGTATGATCTTATATCAAGAAAAGACCAAAGATTCTGCTAAGAGACTCCTGGCATTGATAAATAAATTCAATAAGGTCTCGGGTTACAAAATCAATGTGCACAAATCAGTAGCATTCCTATACACCAAGAACAGTCAAGTTGAGAATCAAATCAAAGCTCAATACCTTTCACAATAGCAACAAAGAAAAAAATACCTTGTAATATATTTAACCAAGGAGGGGAAAGACTACAGGGAGAACTATGAAACACTGACGAAGGAAATCACTGAGGATGTAAACAAATGGAAAAACATATCATTGTTATGGATTGACAGAATCAACATTGTTTAAATGTCTATACTACACAAAGTGATTTACAGATTCAATGCAATCCCTATTAAAAGACCAACGTCAATTTCTGTGGATCAAGTAAAAATAATTCTACTCTTCGTATTGAACCAGAAAAGAACCTGAATAGCCATAGCAACCTTAAGCAAAAAGAACAAGTTGGGAGGCATCAATTTACCAGACTTCAAGTTATACTACAAGGCTGTAGTCACCAAAATAGCATGCTACTGGTATAAGAACAGAAACGTAGATCAATGCATCAGAGCAAAGAACCCATATATAAGACCATCTTCATAATGCCATCTGATCTTTTACAAAATAGACAAAAACATACACTGGGGAAAAGAATCCCTACTCAGTAAATGCTGCTGGGAAAATTGGATAGCCACATGAAGAAGACTGAAACAGGATCTACACCTCTTATCACTCACAAATATTAATTCATGATGGATAGCAGCCTTAAACCTAAGGCATGAAACTATAAGAATTATAGAAGAAAAATTTGGAAGAATTCTTATAGATATTGGTCTAGGCAAATAATTTATGAAGAAGTTCCCAAAGGCAATCACAGCAACAACAAAAATAAATAAATGGGACCTGATCAAATTAAAAAGCTTCTGCAGAGCCAAGGAAACAATCAATAGAGTGAATAGACAACCTAAAGAATGGGAGAAAATATTTGCATGCTACACATCTGATTAAGGGCTAATAACCAGAATCTAGAAAGAACTCAAGTGAGTCTGTCAGAAAATATCAAACAATCCCATTAAAAAGTGGGCAAAAGACATGAACAGAAGCTTCTCAAAAGAAGATAGACTAATGATGAATAAACATACGAGAAAATGCTCAACATCTCTAGTCATCAAGGAAATGCAAATCAAAACCACACTGACACACCACCTAACTCCAGTGAGAATGTCTTTTATCAAAAAGTCCCAAAACAACAGATGCTGGCATGGAGGCAGAGAGAAAGGAACACTTATACACTGTTGGTGGGACTGTAAACTAGTGCAACCTTTATGAAAAGTAGTATGGAGATACCTCAAAGAACTAAAAGTAGTCCTACCATTTGATCCAGCGATCCCACTACTGGGTATTTACCCAAACGAAAAAAAGATATTTTACAAAAGAGATACTTGCACTCGAATGTTTATAGCAGCAAAATTCACAATGGCAGAGGTGTAGAAACAATCTATGTGCCCATCAATACATTAGTAGATTAATAAAATGTGGTATATGTATACTATGGAGTATTTCTCAGCCATAAAAAATGAATTAATAACTTTTGCAACAACCTGGATGGAACTGGAGATCATCCTTTTAAGTGAAGTACTCCAAGAATGGCAAAACAAACACTGCATGTACTCATTAGTAAATTAGAACTAATAGATCAACACCCATGTGCACATATGGTAGTAAAATTCAATGGGAATCAAGCGGGAGGAAGGGATGGGTAAATTCACACCTAATGGTTACAATGCACACTATCTGGGTGATGGGCACTTATAACTTAAAACTTTGACTCAAACTGTACAAAATTAATTCATGTAACTAAAATGTTTATACTCCCATAATATTCTGAAATTTAAAATAAAAGAATATGAAAATGACCCCAAATAAGAAGTGCCTCACTAGGGGATTTTGGAGTAGAGAAGGTAAAGCATGATAGAAAACGGGGTCTCAACTCATGAATGTGGGTGTGAAATAAAGACAAATACCAGCTACTTCATCAATTTGCCAAGGGCTTCCTGTGGTAGCAGTAAGGGTCCAAGCAATAAGTCCGAGGCTCCGTTACAGAGGTAGACATTTAATTGGCCTTAGATATGTACCTACCACACACACAGACCATAAACCTTGAGGTGAAGGCCTCACATTGTGACATAAAATGAACTGTGTATTTTATTAATTTTTGGGAATGAAACAGTGCCACAGTGTGGTCCCTGCACAGAGTTTCATAAAATGTATGAAAAGCTCCTCATTTTAGAGTAGGGAAAGTGTCATTGGGAATATGGCTTCACCAGGAAAGATATGGGTGAGAGATAAAAGCTGACCTGGAATCTTCTCCCTTTCCCCTTCCCCATTCCATTTTCTTTGGCCACACCAGAGGAGAAGGAACTGTGTGAATGACTGTGCTCCTGGAATGACTGTGATCCTGGAGAAATCTGGTCTTTAAAGCACCTACATACTCCACATACTTGAGCAAATAAGACAAAAAATAGATATGGTTGCTGGTCACAGGGTAGGGAAAGGCATCTATATGGACCTAGAATTGGCCTTATCCATCATAGAAAACTGAAGCTTGCTTTAAAGCAAAAAAAGGGCCTGTCTTATCTTTGTATTTACTCAGAACTTACAATAGTGTCTGGCACATAGTATTAATACTTATTCAGTACATATCTCCTGGATATCCAAATAAGGGCTTGTATTAGTTTCCTAGGGCTTCTCTAAGAAAGCAACGCAAACTGGGTAGCTTAAAACCACAGAAATTTATTTTCTCACAGTTCTGGAGGCCAGAAGTCCAAAATCAAGGTACTGGCATGGCCAGGCTCCCTCCAAATCTTCTAGGGAAGGATCTTCCCTTGCCTCTTATAGTTTCCAGTAGCCCCAGACATTCGTTGGTTTGTGAGAAAATAACTCCAAAATCTCTGCCTCCATCTTCACTTGGCTGTCTTCCTTCTGTGTGGTTTCTGTGTCTCCACATGTTGTTCTCCTCTCTGTGTCTCTTTCTATCTCTTTTCCTCTTCTTAGAATGACATCAGTCATATTTGGATTAGGGCTTACACCAATGACCTCATCT
Organism: Lepilemur ruficaudatus; assembly: GCA_963574885.1. NCBI lineage: Eukaryota > Metazoa > Chordata > Mammalia > Primates > Lepilemuridae > Lepilemur > Lepilemur ruficaudatus. The sequence goes on from CAUYRT010085256.1 coordinate 4,488, forward strand.
TAACTTGATTATATCTTTAAAGACCCTATTTCCAAAATAGGTCACATTCACAGTTACTGGGCATTAGAATTCTAACATATCTTTTTAGTGACATAATTCAACCCCAGGGCCCAAATAAGATGAGGTCCCTAACAGCATTTTTTGGTTATTAAGTTTGGGGGACATAATTTTTCTCCAGACCTAGCTTCAGGGCTTGATCTCTACCATGGTCAAGCTCTAAATTTTTCTCCCTAACTTTCTTTGTACAATCTTTTTTGCATGGCCGTGTTTTCAATATCTTAATTTACTTGGACAAATGGTATGCCCACCCTCATTGCATAAGCTTTGCTTACTTTGTTTTTTTAAAGTGCTCTTTGTTCAAATTCTTTCAGTGTGACTATGTTTATTTTCTCTGGTTTGCAAATATTGAGGGTGGGAGAAAGGAGGGCTCCTGAGGAAGCAGGAAGGACTGAAATGCTGATGAAGTTTAGGGAAAATGTTCCAGCCCTACCCCTCGATTTGCTAGGCCCGGCTGGTATGGCTGTGCTCCCTGAGATTCAGCCATATGTCATCCCACATCAGGGCCCCCTTTCCCCTAGTTCAACACCTAGCTACTAGCCTACCTGAGTGTCTGGTTCCTGATCAGTAAATGATAAAGCAGGATAAGAGCAGGATTTCTCTACTTAGGATCCACAGACTAACTAAAATCTACAAAATTGTGAGTGAATATGTGTTTGTATTAGTTTACTGTGGCTGCTGCAACAAATTACTACAAACTTAGTGTCTTAAAACAACAAAAATGTATTCTCTCACAGTTCTGGATGCCGGAAGTCAGAGATGTGTCAGCAGGGTCAAGCTTCTTCCATAGTCTTTCCCTTGCCTCTTCCAGCTTCTGGTAGCTATCAGCATGCCTTGGCTTGTGACCACATCACTCCAGTCTCCGCCTCCATCTTCACATTGCCTCTGCCTCTTCTGTCTCCTCTGTGTGTTTCCTAGAAAGACACTTGTTATTTGATTTAGGGCCCACCTGGATAATCCAAGGTGATCTCTTCATCTCAAGATCCTTGATTTAATTACATCTATAAAAGCTTTTTTCTCAAAATAAGGTCACATACACATGTTCTGGAGATTAGGACATGAACATATCTTTTTGGGAGCCACCATTGACCCCACTACAGTGTTGTTTTTTCTATACAGGAGGAGTACATGTCTATCAATTTTTATCAGATTCTCAAGGGTCTGTGATACAAAGAAAAATTAAGAACCAATGATCAATAAGCTCCTTTTAAGGTCAACATTCTATGATTCTGTAATTGGTGAGGTAAATGTGACTTGGTCTTGCATGTAAGAGGTACTCAGTAAATTTTCGTATATTTGATTTGGCATTGGAATTATAATAATATTAATATCTAACATTATTGAGCACTTGCCATGTGCTAAACACTGTTCCAGATGTTTTATGTGTATCAACTCATTTAATCCTCATAACAACCTTATGAACATTATCAACTCTATTTTTCATGAAAAAAGCTGAGATGCAGAGACTTTAAGTAACTAAGGTTACTCAGTCAATTGGTGACCGTGCAAGGATTCTAATTCAGCCAGTCTGGTTTCAGAGCCTATGTTATTACCTGCTATATTTTGTATAATAAAAGAACTGTTTCAATTTAAAAGTTTATGGAACAACCATTATCATAAAAAACAAAGAACTACTGTGGAAATGTCCCAGATTAATTGGGGTTAAAGAGACATGGCAAGTAAAGGAAATACCTTATCCTAGACTGAATCCAGTATGAGAAGGGGACAATACATTATAGAGGACATTATCGGGTCAATTGACAAAACTAGAAAACAGATGGTAGATTAGACAGAATATTGTACTAATGTTGATATTACTGAAGTTATTAACCATACTCTGGTATGTAAGAAAATATCCTTATAGCTTGGAAATATGCACCAAAGCAGTTAGGGGCAATGGGCCATGATGTGTGCAACTTACAATCAATAGTTCAGGAATTTGGTAGAATAGATAGATAAAGATGATAAAGCAAATGGGATAAAATGTTAATAATGGATTATCTGGGTAAAGGGTATGTGGGTATTCTTTATACCATTTTATGCTTACATTTTTCTGTTTGAAATTATTTCCAAATAAAAAACCAGTTTTTGAAAAACGTATGGAACATTCTTTGCAGAGCTGGATGGCTCCCTTTTGTTAAAATATTTATATTTTATGCTAAATATGCAAATAACATATTTTAGCATTATTCAAATCTGCTAATATTTATTGAGTACTTATTATGTGCTAGGGACAGTCACATATATTGTCTTGTTTTATAATCTCCCAAATACTAAAATGGGATTTACTACCAATTTCATTTTTCTGGTGAAGAAACTGAGGTTCAGAAAGGCTCCCTGACTTGCTTAAAATCACAGGACCATTAAGTGGATAGAACTGGGATTTGAACTCAGCTCCTCTGACTCCAGGTTTCTTGCTCTTTACAAGACCCACAGCTGCCTCCAGTTACAAATGGTCTATTTTAATATTTCTGAACATAGAGATCTTTTTTGTTAGCTGACTTTCTGACCCAGTGGTCAGAAGGTCACTGGGAAGGTTTTCTCCTTTTTGAATTCTCTGGCTCCACTAGAGATTACAGCCTTGGGCCTTGAGGAGCCAAAAAGGGACTAAAAGAATAATGTTTCTATCTTTCTTTGCAAAAACTGAATTAGCACTTCCACATGAACAGGAAATGTTGAATTGTTAATAGACTCCCTTGGGTTTATTATATACAGTTCATCTACATGCTTTGGCTATACCCAGGAGGTATTCAAGACAAGCAGCCCCATCTTAAAGTGATGTCCTGTTTTCTTTCAGTCTGTCTACTGACTAAAGTAGAGAATATTAAGCATACTGCTTAATTTTATTATATTAAAACATGGCACAAACATGTAAAGTTAGTTTCATGTTGATTGAAGCATCCTTTAGGATTGGATGGACGTAAACCAGTCCATATATTTATTGAATGTCTGTAATATTCATAGCTCTGTACTAGGTACAGTGGGGGGGCATATGGTAGATACAGGCTATTTCCCCAAATACATACAACTAATTTCAAAAATGAGGTATGAGCAGAAAATATTACTACAATATAAGGCAATACTTAGGAAATGATTATATAGGCAAAAAGTGCTATTGGTGGCCAGAGGGGAGATAATCACTGTGGTCTGTTTCTTAGGGAAAGCTGCTTCTTGAATGAACTGGACCTTGAAGGGCAAGTAAGATTTGCGTAGGCAGAGGAAAGGCGTTCCAGGAGATGGTCCTCTAGTTGGGAAGGTGTAGGTTCATGAGGTGGTATTGAATAACATTGTAAAGAGTCTTGGTGTTGGTCAGTGGAGGGTTGTTAAAAATTTTTGATCCAGTAAGTTACATAATAAAACCAGTGTTTGTAGATGTCCTGGCATTAGTGAGTAGAAAGAAAGAAGCATGGGTTCTCAACTTTGGCTGCACATTCAAATCAACTAGGGAGCTTTACAAAATACTGACTGTCTGGCTCCTAATGCACAGATTCTGATTTAATGGTATGGGATATAGTTTGGGCCTTAGGATTTTAAAAAGATCCCCAGATATTCTTAATACTCAGCAAAGTTTGAGAACCACTGCAGTGGAGGAAGGAGAGATACTAGCATGGAGACCAGCTAGAAGGCTATAACACAGGCATAAGATCATGAGTCCTGGGACTGCTGAGGTGGGCAGCAAAGGGAATAGAGAGGAAGGTTTGGATATAGGTGACATTTCAAAGGAATAACTTACTGAGCTTCAGGATAGACTGAAAATAGAAAATGAGAGGGAAGACTTAAAGATGCCAGCAAGATTTCTGGGTTCAATATCTTGTTCATGGTAAGCACCCAGTTATTTTCTGAGATAAACTGAACTCAATATGATAACTTGGAGACTCATGCTTCATTAGCAGAAATCTGGGTGCAAGGTGGGGGGAAGTAAGTTTGGGAGGTAGGAGGAGGATTTTGTTGCTAGGCCAAGTATGGGAGGACAGCAAATTATGCAAGTCATCAATCAGTTTTGAAAAATAGGGCTGGGATTCTGAGGAAAAATCAGGGTTGGAGACTGCTACTTAGAAACTATATTCTTAGTTGATGATTGAAATCTGGAGAGCAGAAGATATCACCTAAGGAAAGGAATATGGTAAGAAGAGAAGAAGGATGATGATAAGACATTAGGGCAGGCAGAGTCACGTTTTTGTTGTTGTTGTTTTTACCAGTCAGAATGTCCTGTGTATGTTAGTAAGCAAAGAAGAAAGAGCTAAAACATCCAACAAAAGCAGGAAGAGAAGAGAGGCCCAGAATGATATAGCTATCCTGAGAAGTAGAGGACAAGGTCCCTCTCTTCAGGTAGATTATAATCCAATTGTGTAGACAAACCATGGTACTGGCTGTATTAGTAGAGCTGTCCATGCTTAATGTGATAATGAGTGCTAGAAATGTTCACAGGAAGGGCAGAAAGGTTGAGCTTCGACAATGACTGGGTGTACATCTTATTTTGAGATGAAAGGAAGGATGAAAGAATGAATTCAGAGATAGAGAGAAGCAGAGATTGAGAGGACAAGTCTTATCTGTAGCAAAAAGCAGCGCCTAAGGCCTGTATCTTCTCTGTCTCCTTCCCTGAACACTTCAGCCCACTGCCCACTCCTTCTACTCTCTATAGGCCCCACACTTAATGTATCAGTTCCCTTGAATCCAGCTCTGCCCTGAGTTACCAGACAGCCAGAGTAATCCCCTTACTTTGCCATAGCCTAAGATGTCCCTGGGGGAAGGTTTAAGAAAATATTGCTGATGTCTGAGTAGTTGATTCCTTTAAATGAGTGTGAATCAGATGGTTAAAAATAGGAAAAAAAATTAGGTGAATTTATTCCATCTCAGAAAGGCCTAAAAGTCTTAGGGTTCATTCATTTAAGTACTTAGTGAATGAAATGTGTTCAGCATGTTCAGCAGTGTTTACTGAGACAAGATGTGGGAGAAGGGCCCAGATAATCCCTCAACATCACAGTGTTACCATGGGGCAGGCCTCCTCTCAGAATAATTTCAAGTTGCCAACCTACAGTTAGCCACAACCTGAGACACTCCACAGGTTACTGAATGAGCTCATTATTTGTTTAGTGCCCTACCATTTGTTTGACATTATGTAGACACAAGGCTCTATTGAATGAGGAGAGTGTGTTAGCTGGGAGGTCATAAATGAGACCTTGGAATGACAGTCCAAACAACCTGTCACACATTTCAGTCACACATAACAGCAATATAATTCTGTTGCTTTGGAAATAGTTAAAAGCTAGTTTTACAATAAGAAGACAAGCTCTTGAAAGTAGGGAGGGGCAGGGTTGGGGTGTGATTGACAGACTGTCATTAGTATTTGACAGATATCCGTGATTGTTTTTTCTAACAGGAAAACGGGTGATTCTTAAAAGCCATTTTAGATTCTTCTATTTTTTTTTTAAGAAAGCTTCTTTCTTCAACTTTTCTGTGTAGTGTCAGTAAATGAACTGTTTCCTCTCAAATCATGCATATTGCCTTGCAGCCTTCAACTGCATAGTAATATATCACAAACATTTGGATGTGGGAAGGGGAATGGCCAGAAATAACCATTTAGGTCATATGGGTTTTAAAATGCATCTGTTTACGCACAAAGGGTCCCTACAGAAGACTGTTTTATTTCGGGGAATATTTTATCCTGATGACAAACTATAAGTCAGTGAGTCATTTTCATGGTCTGACATTTTGCTGTAAAAGTATTGGAGAGAGGGTACATCACTTTTACAGGCTGCTTGTGTCCTGAAGCAAGTTGCAGGCATCATGTATGACACAACATAGGTTATATTGGATGGTGGACCTTTATGAGACTAGGTTTAAAATGGAAACATGCATTTTTCCACTTTATTTCAGTTACCTTGTTCTAGGATGTAAGACTTGTTGCAATAATGGGTAATTTGAGAACTATAAAATAAGATTGGTATAACCTAGTCATAATGCCTATAGTGTTACAGCTAAATATTGCCAAGACCACTTTTCCCCTAATTAAAGCTCTTCATTTTCATATATTTCCAGATTCCTATTAATATTCTTAATATACTTCCAAAAAGAATTCAGGAAGTCATCAAGTTAAGTTCCAAAGGTATTTTTTTTAACTCCAGAAACAATTTTCCCATATAAACAATGTTATAAATTATGGGCATATTCACAAACCAGTCCCCCTACTTAACCTGTAATGTGTTTGAAATAAAATATTATAGATCATCTATAATAACATTTCTATGAAGAACAAAGTTCATTTCCAACATGGGAAGACCAGACTAAATTCCCCTTTCCTGTGGTGACTCTCCTCCAGGGCTGCCCCTACCCCAACTCTAAATCCTTTATCAGTCAGGCTCCAAGACAAGGGTGGTCTCTTCAGGGGCAGGAAAGGAAAAGTAAGACAGATTTTTGCATTTGGGGCTGGCCACCCCTTTTCTTTTCCATCATCAGGTATTGGTCTGCCTGCTGTCATGACAGCACAGAGTTTCTTTAAGGAATATATATTTTTTAGGGTATCTACTGATAGCAGTGAAAACAAGGGTGAAAATTCTCAGGTCTGTGCTTCCATTTCTGTACATTCATTCATTCACTCAACAACCATCCATTAATCAATTCCAATGTAGCAGGCACTGTGCTCTAAACCCTGGCCATACAAACATGAATGAGCCCTTGATGTCCTCCCAGTCTGCTGAGGGATGCAGACATATAAACAAACCATTGCAATGCAGCATGCTACCCGCAGTGATTGAGTGCTCTACCAGGTAGAGTGGTGGTACAAAAGAGGCAGTGTTCTGCTTAGTGAAAGAAAGCTCCGCAGAGAAGACACTAAGCCTAGTCTTGAAAGATGAGGTGTTCAGCAGGCAGACAAGGGACTCCGAGAAGGCATTTCAGGCAGAGACAAGCAGTCATGAAATACCGTGTTTTGAAATATAAGAGCAATATGGCATGGCTTGGTCAGAGGCACAAAATGGGGCAGTGTTAGGAGATGGGGCTAGGTAGGGGCTTTAAGTGAAGAGCTTTGCATGTCAGGCTGAAGATGTTGTGGTTTTACCCTACAGTGATTTATAGGGAGTGCTGTGGTCTGATTCACCATTTTAGTGGCAATATGGAAAATAAAATGGGAGATGAAGGGTACGCAGAGACTTTTAAGCAGGACAAAAGGAAGGCAGAAAAACGTTTTTATTTAGTTATTTTAGTTTTTTAATTTTAATTTTTAAGATTGTTAATTGTGGTAAAATATACATTATGCAAAATTCACCACCTTAACTACTTTTAAGTATGCCACTTAATAGTGTTCAGTACATTCACATTGTTGTGCAACTCTCCAGAACTTTTGAACAAAGTTAGCTCCAGAACAAAGCTAAAACTCTTTACTCATTAAACACTAATTCCACATTCCTCCTCCCCACGTGCCCTGGCAATCACCATTCTACTTTCTCTCTGTGTGAATAATCTAGGTATCTCATATAAGCAGAATCCTACAGTACTTGTTTCTTTGTGATTGGCTTATTTTAGTTATTTTAATTTTTAAAATAAGGGTAATTTATGTTTGTGATTTAAAAAAATTCCAAATAATACCAAAATGAGTAAAATGAAAAGTAAAAGGTTGGGATGGATGGCAGATTTTGTTAAAGAGATTTTTGGTATCTATTTGGAAACTAACATTTGCCAAGTGTATGCCAAGTTGACACCGTGTCGAGTGTTTTACATGTGTAATTTAATTTACCTCTTAAGACATAGGTGATGTCATTTACTGAAATCATACTTTATCATTAAATCATCAACAGTCTCCAGGGAGAGGGATCAGACAAGAATTAGGCAAGAGGTCAAGGTTAATGCCATAAAGCCTGGAATGGAGAGAAGCCTTTCCTTGCCAGTGAGAGAACAGGAGTATACTCCAGGAACTGAGGAAGCCCAGCCTCCAACACTGAACTGAGCAAGGCAGGGGGAGGATATATAGTGCAAGTGGGCCCAGAGTTCATAGGACTCCTCTCTGATATATCAGTTCTTGAGCTTGAAAGAGTTGTCAGACATGCTCCCTAGTGGGGAAAGTGCTCTTATCAAGCTTTCTCCAGGTTAATTTAAGAATTTGGGGGTTGGCTGCTAGACACTTCTAATAGTGCCTTGATCTTACAATATGGATACAAATTGGTTTGTGTCATACGTATTCCTAGGCTAGCACAGACCAGCATTCCCTAAACTGTATTTCACGGAAATATACTATTTTTCTATAATATGTTACTATGTAGTCATAAAAAAGAAACATACCCTGATCAAATACATTTGGAAACAGTTCCTAATACATGTCTTTCCTACAGATTCATAGCACATATGAGCTTATTAAAACCTCTGAGAAGTCCTATAATAAACAAACCTGTTGGACATTTAAACCACTATTTCTTAGATATTTTGATCACCATATTTTTTTTCTTCCTAGCAACATCTATATATATGTGATAGGAGCCTAGTGTTCTATGGAGCACAGAAACACAGTGAGTAGGTAGCATCTTGGCTAGGCAGTATCAACCATCTGGGAATCTACAAAGGCTGCCCCAAGATACCATCCCAGCTATGCAAGATTCACAATTGGGCTCAATAAGCAAGAAGTCAAGGAGATGTCCTCATTGTCAAGTGTGATTAGACTATCTCCAAGATGTCTGGGGTGATGATTTCTGCCAAAAGTATTTACTAAATTTCAAATCCTAAGTTCGAGGTCTTTAAGACTACCTGCACAGAGCCAGCCTACCTCTTCCTACTTCCCACTTCAGTTCCATAACTATTATTGAGGCTTCAACGCCATCACTTTCCAGGATTAACGACCGATGCTTTTTATCCATGACTTCATAGACTACATTTTCTCTTGCCTAAGTCTTTGAGAGACATCTAAATTGATATAAATTTGGAAGAAAGATAAGGAGAAAACTACCTTCCAGACTAAATACAGACAATGTGAACAACAGTTCAGAAAGTTTACTCTGTGTAAAAGCCCTGAAGTCTTCCGGAGATTCATAAACATTGTATTTCATTATGGACTAGAACAGTATGGGATCATCATTCTACTTTGTAATATGATGTCCTCTAATGTTTCTGCTTGAGTGAATAGAACATCTCATTCTGTACAAATCCAGGGACAGCATCAATTCTATCAATACAAAGAATTTCAGAAATGTCAATTCAACCTTCTAAATATCAGGTTTCTCATCCTGTAAGGAATTTAGATGTTAACTACAAAGGGTTCTAAGCACCAAAAATATATCATTTATTACTTAGTCTTTCTTGATTTCATGGGAAATTACCAACATTCCATGGGAGGCCTGTGGCATATGGTAAGAACACAAACCTTGGAGGCAGATAGACCTAGGTTTAAATTCCAACTCTGCAAAAGAGTTTCTGTTATCTTAGCAAATTATTTAAAACAGAGTAGCAACATTTATCTAAATAGGGTTATTGTTACATAATCTAAAGTACCCAGCATGCTGCCATGTACACAGTAACAATAATGATAAAATCATTGGCTGAACGCTTAATATGTGCTCATTGTGTTAAGCACTTTATATGAATTATATAATTTAATATATCCAACACTTTTTTATGCACGGACCTTCATAATCATGGATGTTTAAAAACTTTGGGGCTATGATGCCATCCATTGTCTTGAAACTGGATTCTCTAAAAACTAAGTTGCACAAATGTGCATCCTTAGGAAGATGTCCTGCTCTCTATCCAAATTCAACTCCTGGATCTGGAAGGTCTCTCTTTGACATCTTACTCATTACAAAACTTCTCTTTTGTACATCATTCCCAGATGTTTAGGCCATGACTCCATTTCTAGACCTGCTATAGCAAAATATGCAGGTAGCCTTACTATCCTCACTAGATGTCTCTTAAATTGACACACATTGCGTATCTATCGAGAGTACTTCACTCTATGCTGAAGTAGTTTTCACCTTTGTATCTGCTGCCCACTGTTGTCTTCATTATAGATGACTATCTCACAAATATTCTAACAACACACATATTCTTCAGTAAGCAATACCCTAGAATAAACTTAGTTCCATGCCAAACTCCTGGAGGACATCTGTATAGAGGTCTGAATCAGGACCCATCTGCTCAAAAAATTATTACAGATTACAAGTGATTAGATCCTATCATGGATATATCTTGGTTTTTCTGTCCAGCACCCTCACTTCCTTTGGGGGACTGCTCCTCCTGTCCAATCATGTGATTCTGGTGGGGCAGAGCATAGCCAATCAGAGTCTTACCTTGAAATTTTCAATCTGGTGTGATTGAGCTTAGCCAGTCAGAGTACTTCCTTAAAATTTTCAATTTTGAGCTAGCATTTTAGCTCATAAACCTAGAAAAAGAAAGGGAGCCACAGTCATCTTTCCTGCCATATGGAAGAATCTATCTTAGTAGAAGAGAACGAGGCCAAAAAACAAAGGAGGACCGGGCGCGGTGGCTCACGCCTGCAATCCTAGCACTCTGGGAGGCCGAGGCGGGCGGATCACTCAAGGTCACGAGCTCAAAACCAGCCTCAGCAAGAGCGAGACCCCGTCTCTACTAAAAATAGAAACAAATTAGTTGGCCAACTAAAAATATATAAAAAAATTAGCCGGGCATTGTGGCGCATGCCTGTAGTCCCAGCTACCCAGGAGGCTGAGGCAGAAAGATCACTTGAGCCCAGGAGTTTGAGGTTGCTGTGAGCTAGGCTGACGCCACGGCATTCACTCTAGCCCGGGCAACAGAGCGAGACTCTGTCTCAGAAAAACAAAAACAAAACAAAACAAAACAAAACAAAAAACAAAGGAAAGCAAAGGCAAAAGATGGACAGAGATATTCTTGATGGTATCATTTGAGCATCTGGCCCAAATGACGTACCTTAGACTTTCCAGTTATATAATCCAATCATTTCCTTTTTCTTCAAATGACTCTGATTTGGGTTTCTGTCATTTGCAAATGTACTTTCCCATAACTGCCATTGTCAAACTGGTCAACTTCTATCTGGTTGCCTGGCTCCCTTCATATCTCAGATGCACTCCATGCTTGGCTCCTTGTGGCCCACTATCACTGAGCACAAATCTAGCAGTATTAGATTCCAAGCGGTAATGGAGCAGACATTTTAGAAGTAGCCATCCAATCAAGAAGTTGGTCTTCAACATCAGGGGAGTGTGAAGTAGGAGCAAATAGAGTTTAAAAGGAAACAATGGGGTATCCTAATAAGGGATATATTACAATAATGAGGAAACCTACAGGTGAACAATGCTCAGAAAGTGAGAAGAAGAAATTGAAGTTGATAGGAATGTGTTTTTCAGTTTTTTTCAGCTTCGTCTAGTTATTCTTGTTATCTCTAGTTAACTATTTACCACTAATTATATCTAGTTGCTCATAGTTACTAAAATAAGAAGTGGGATGTTAGAATTGAGTGCAATGTATGTTTCTGATCCTCTAGGCTTACATCAGTTATTCTAGTTGTCTCTAGTATCTAGCTATTAGTTAGCTTGTTGCTAGTTAATTAATTGTGTAATATCTCTGTCTCTAGTTTTCTATTGTTCTCATTTGCTTTTCTAATGAGAAATAAGAAATTGCATTTGAGAGGAATATGTTTTTTAGGTTCTTAGTTTACTTTAGTTATTCTAGTTATCTCTAGTTAACTAGTTATCTAATCAACACCAGTTAGATCTAATTATCAGTAATTATTCAAGCAAGAAATGAGAAATTGGAATTGAGATGAAAGTATTATTCTGAGATTCTCAGCCACTTGGCTCACTCTGGTTATTCTAATTATTTAGTTAAGTAGTCACTAGTTAACATAACATGATTCTCTATTTTTTTCTAGTTTCTATAGTTGTGACTCATAATTCTAACATGGAATAAGATAAATTTGAGAGGACTTTTTTTTTGTTTTTTGCTTCTTGGCTTCCTCTAGTTATCTCTAATTACGTTTCTTACTTAGTTACCACTAGCTACGTCGTGTTATCAATAGTTGTTTACCAAGCCTGTTTCCTTTTCTAAGGGACACAGATGAACTCCCTTTCCCAGTGTCCCTTAGTTTAAGGGGGGCCACTTGACTGGTTCTCCCATATAGAATGTGAGCAGAAGTGATGTGTCTCTTTTAGACTGAGGCAGGTAAGAGTGGATGTGTTAAATCCATGCTCTCTCTCTCTTTTTCCCCTCCACCATGATCTTAGAGACCATGCATTGAAGATGGTGGCATTATAAAATTGAAGGAATCTGAGTCCCTGAATGACTGGCTGGAGTAGAGGCCCCTCTGCCTCCTACTGACCACATTGGACTTTGACTTGAATGAGCAAAAGACCTTTACTGACAAGCCACTGAAACCTTCAGGTTTGTTATAGCATTTAGCCTATCTTGAAAACTACACCCTATCATAGTACTTATCATAGTCTATTGTAAACTGACTGTTTTAGTTCTCTGTCTCTTTCATTAGATTGTGAGTTCCTTAGGGGGTAGGTCTACCTACTGGGTAGAGAGAAGAGCTTTGTAATGATTTTGATCTAAATGACAGGGTTCAAAGATCAACTAATAGCTCACATACAATAGATTGAGGGACCCTTAGTCTATATATTAATAATTGAATCACATTTTAAATTGCTCATAAGCAACCAACAGAATTTTTCTAAAAAGGTGAATTTCTCTTATGGAGTCCATAGATGTCAGTATAACATAGATCAAATACACTGAAAACTGGCTGCATGGGATATAAAGTATGCATAGCAAGGATATTTGGAAATTCATATATATGGGTCTATGAAATGGCAGTTTGATTAGGCATTCTGGGTAAAAATTCAGTCAACCAAACAAACACAACTAGCCAAACTAGCATTTGGCAATACACAGTCAAAAAGAAATTTGGTTTTTGAGAGTTTTTCACTTTAACAGATTGAGCAATCATATATACAAATGAGCCCAGTGTTTTAAAAATGAATGTTTATAATCATTAAGAAAATTTAACTAAAATCTCATTGGTCTCTAGTGCATGTTTTCAAACATGGCAGGCATTTTCTGAGCTGGTAGGAAGCAGAAACTTGTAGTGTTAGGCAGAAACATTTTTCATTGAGTCTTAGGAATGGTAACGGAAGAAATTTCTGAGAAACTTCTAGAACATTCAGACTATGCCACTTCCTGAATGGATTTGTCTAGTTCAGAAGGAATATGAATCCAAAAAAACCAACCAAACAAAAAACAAACCCAAAACAAAAACCAAAACCTGGGATTTATCTCAGGGTCTACTTGATGCCAAATAACCACTTTGCTTTTATTTTTCATTTTTCAACTATCCTTTTGGCTTTGTTCAATGCAACCTGAGTATTACAGTATTGCACAATGCTATAGGGCACTGATCAACTGTGCTATAATTCAGTGTGTTGGTTTTACTACTCTACATGTATTCCTATAACAGATCTTCTTAGCAAAGTGCAGAGTGAGAGGCAACTATTGTGCTACTAAAAGACAATGAGATAAGGTTGTGATTTTCAAAATGAAAGTTTTTATTAATAGTTATAATTGCATATGTGGCACATTCCTTAACCCAATTACCTAGAGGACATTCCCACTTACTCCTCTTAGAGTCACAAAGGGACAATTAGGTTCATATTCATATGCTAATAAGCATTGTAGTATTTAAACCTGTTTTTCTTTTTAAACTATGAAAATGAGAGTTGAGCAGTGGTAATGGAAACATATAAAGTAGTAATTACCTTCTTCAAAGTGCAGCTTTTCACATAAACACATTTCAGCTAGGAGGTTTAGTAGCTATTATTCAACAATAAAATGTGGTGAATAAACCTTATTTTTCTCCAAAGAAATAGCTTTAAAATACAGAGTATCAAGTTAACCTTAAAAATATCTTGAAGGAAAGCAAAGTTTTGCTACAAATGCTGCAAATTTCCCATTTTTATATTTGAAAAACTGCCTTCATGGACTATGCTACAACCTCCATTTCATTTTTTTCTTTAAAAAAAATTCAGCAGGAAGGGGATCAGAAAGTATCTCCGTGTTCTCACTAATTAGTATTTGTTGTTAGACTCCGGAGAGACTGGGGAACATGTTTATTTTAGATTTTGGAAATTAATCCCAATAGATATCTTAGAATATTTCAGTTTTGAGATGTGTCTCTCATAGTGAATATTCAACAACAGGTTATTGTTCTACATATGTTAGGTGGGCTGGCTGATGGTTAATAAAAATCAAGGCATGAGAAAATTGCTCCCTGACTTGCTTGAGGGACAGTTTTTATTTACCAAATTTGTCAGGAAATAAACAACCACGAAATCCAAGCAAATTCATACTTTGGGTGTTTTGTCCTTCTCAGGCCACACTGAGCATTGATTATGTGGCAGATAGTGTTGAGCTTTACTCCATTATTGAACATTACCTATCACACACGCATCATGCCAATTTCACTGAGCAACCTGCATGTCTGCTGCTTCTCTGCACATTTAACATACCAAAAACACCAATTGAAATAAAGATGAGCATGCAACACACTGCTGTGGAGTTTTCCTCTCAATCAGGACTCACAGAAAACAGAACTGTGAGTTCTTCAGATACCTCCATTCATCTAGCACGAAAGGCAAATGATTCTTACGCATTCCAACTCACAGTGCAACCTTGGGTAAGTCACTTAACGTTTCTGTGTCTGAATTTCTTCATCTGTCAAATGCGTGTATTAACGAACTCCTGCCCCATAGGGTTGATGTGAGTATTAAATGACATGATAATTGTAAAAGGGCTTTGTAAATTATGAAGTGCTATACTAGCACAATGTGTTAATAGCAATAATAATCTGTCAAAATGGGTGTGGCTTTTGTTTCTGCTGCTGCCTTTTTGCCTTAGAAGATAGACATTTGCCCTTTTGCCCTTTAAAAAAAATCAGAAATTCTGAATTAATCTGTCTGCTTATTCTGCGTTTATGAGGTTGTTCCAAGGCGATTGCTGTCTGGCAAATTGAACAAACTGCAACCTCTGGTTCAGAGCAGAAATAAACTGGAAGATACGCTCTGTTCCATAGCATTTGAAGTCTGGTAAAATTTCTCTCTATACAAGACAAGGATAACACGGTCAGAAGGGAACTACACATGCAAATTCTGCTTAATAGTGCCATATAAGCAATAAAACCACTGAAAGAAAGCATCACATTTTGAACTTAATAGGTGGTACAAATGAAAGAGAAAAGGCTACTTTTCATCTGTGCTTTTCTTCATGAAATAATCCTAGGTATTTATGACTTCTGTAGTGAAACCCAGAGGTAGCATAGAAATTCTTTTAATCAATAGGAGAGTGAACAACAAGCACACAAGGCTTTGTAAGCCATGAAATCTCAATGTGCAATATATTGTTAGATTTGTGTGACTATGTTGCTTTGGACAACTTGATCTTATTGCTGATCTAAACGCTATGATTTCACAAGTGCCAGATGAGCCTGTTGTCCTCAGAAATGTGCCTGTTAGTTGACTGCAATCTGGATGTTCACTTTTAGTTGGAGCTTCATTCTAGGAGTTTAAGAATTTTACTCTTCTTCTGATTTTTCTTATTAACATATCACAAGTACTTGTGTGTTATTTAAAATTACAGCAAAACAGATCTGTTGTCATTTACAACTGAAAATTTAAAAAAAATTAAGATGATTTCTTGACAGCCTAAGGAGAAGTGATTTTCTAGGGTGTTAAGGGGTTTCAAATCCTTTTATGAGAGCAGAATTCGAAAAGAAAATGAAAAAGCATATAGGGAAAGAGTATCTGAGGTCAGTAAGTGCCCCATGGAAGGGATAAAAGTTGGAGCCAAAAGAGGCCTAACCTGCTTCAGGATTTTTCCCTTTAGAGGCATTCTAGACACATTTTATGACTGCAGTGACCTTGGAAAGACAAGATTGCACCATAGACACACACCTGTTACAGTGGCAGTCTTTAGAAGTTTGCTTCTATCAGGCAACTGGCCAGCTTAAAAGAATGTTAATCAGGAAGAGGTTCATAAGTAACATCCCTTGGACTCTCCTCTCTGAAGCCCTTTTGATACCAAGCAGAAGGTTGTTCAGTCAATCAGTTGCTTATCAGGACTATCTTAATTATACCTTGGAAATCAGTATGCAAGTTAAATTGTCGTTAGGCTGTTACTATACCGTCTTAGAAAGTGTGCACTCTGTTCGTTTCTGAAAGGAGATTGTCTTCATCTTGAGAGTCACAGCTGGAGTAGATCTAAAACCTAACACCAGCCAGGAAACCTCCTGCTGGGTGCAGTTTCCTAGTTTTCAGCATAATTATGCAAATCCATCTTTGACATTAGAGAAAGGCCAATGACAGTGTCAAGCAAATGTTATCCAATTTTCACTTAGCCCCATTTTAGGTATTCACAGAGCTGATGTTCAAGCACTAAAATATGTGAGTCATTTAAATGTCTAAGGGAGTTGCAGTTTGGTTCCTGCTACTGGAGTGGTTCAATTAAAAGAAGAAAATCATCTGCACAAAGGCCTAACCACTTCTAGCTCCTCAACCAGCAATGGTGCTTTCAGTTTACGTGCAATTCTTGTAACATTCACAGGCAGTTTCCATGACATTCACTACTCTGCTTTTTTGGAATTAGGCTGTGTCTGAGTGTAAAACAGAAGCACCTGCAGCCAGCCTCGTATTCTGTTTTGTTGTGTTTTGTTTATGTTTGTTTTTATATAGCTCTACCCAGTACAGCTACAATGGTCCAGGAAACCATAAACATTATGTGACTTTTCAAATAGAATAAACTGGGTATAGAAAAATGTCTTATTGGTTACAGAGGCTACAGAAATAGAATTGTGGACATTATGAGCTGGAAATAACCATAGTATGACCTAGAATGGCCTCTATATTGTACATATGAGTTCCTTGAATCCTGGTACAAATGACTTGTCCAAAGTCTCTAAGTAAATCAGTGGCATAGCAAGGAGAACAGATTTTCTAACATCCAATCCAGTGTTTGTTCTGCTACATTACATTGTTTCCAGAAAATGTCTGATGACCAGGCAGCAGCCTTCATAGAGGCAATGTCATGGTCCTGTCCATGGCTGGACTTTGAAGTGTTTCCCTAGTTCTTGGGCTCTTGGCTTGGAGGAATCACAAGCCTTGGCGCACGTGACGGAGAGAGATGACAGACACTCAGCAAGTATCCATGAAGAATTTATTATAAGGAAAGTTTAAGGGTGCAAAGTCAAAGTACATTTCCTATGGGAAAATGGGTCTGTCTTTGCGTGTGGAGAAGACACTGTCTTCTATGTTTTTCCGTTTATATGCTAGTAGTATATGTTGATGTAAAGGTCAGTTATAATTACTTATGACTATATGTCACGGGTTTTGGGATCTGGATTTTTCAAGGTATGGACATAACTTAAAGGTTATGTTTCAGACATTTCTTTCTCTTAACTTGTGATGAGGAAAGTCACCGTTTATGGTGTTTTTCTATTTTCTGATTGATGGTCACTGTTCCATGGTCTAATTACCCCATTCTTTAAGACTGAAATAACTGTTTTCCTTGGTTATTTTTCTGTAACTATTTCCTTCTTATTGTTTTTCTTTAACTGTTTCCTCCTTCTTGTTTTTCTGCTCCTATCATCCCATTATCTCTTGTTTTTCTGTCCCTAACACTCCATTATCTCTTGTTTCTCTGCCCCAATTGCAATATGTGCATCTTCTTATGCCATGAAATTTGGGGGAATTTTCAAAATCTATCGGTGAGGACCAGAAACCAAAGCCTTACCTCTACCAAAGCAGGAAGCTTGGCTGTTTGCCCAACAACGATGCTGACCATGAAGAGCAAATGACCCAGATAATGATGTTTTCTAGAAGGCTGACTATTGAAGAAGATTCCCACATTCCAGAGAAGATCAGTTAGCTTTGAGACTCTGATGACTTCACTGATATAGGTTTCTCTGGTTGAGCAAGCTGGACTCCATGATAGCTGTAGCAGCCGTGAGATCCAGGAAGTCTGGAAAATATTCACAGTCCATTAAGAAATGTATTATGAATTTTCAGGCCTTATCATAGAGTGACTTGGGCGATTACCAGAGTAGATTACCAAGTTTTAAAGAGTGCAGGCTAGAGAACAAAGAGGGTGAACCAAGAAGGATGGAAGGGGAAAATGAGATAAATATGGAAGAGAAGATAATAGGACAAGTGAGAGAAATGTAAGGGCAGGAATTCAAAGAAAGGAGGCAGAGATTCATTTTTAGTTTCCATAATGGGACTCAGACGGGCAGATCCTGTGACTATAATAGAGAGGATGCAGGGTGCCAAAGACTGAATGTGGTGTAAAAATAGAGGTTCAGATGAACCAAACTCTGATAACCAACTCAAGAAACTGTTTCTCCAAATCTGAGCAAAAGTAAACAAAAGCTAGAGGTGGGAGAACAAATCTGATGTAAGAACCAACAAAGCAGAGCTGAAATGCTTATTTCTGGACCACTGTGTAGTGTTCTGTGTTGGTGGTTATTATGGACCTAATGTTTGCGTCTCCCCAGAATTCACATGTTGAAATCCTAACCCCCAAGGTGATGGTATTATGAAGCAGGGCCTTTGGGAGGTAATTAGGTCATGAGGGGAAAGCCCTCATGATGAGATTAGTGCTCTATTAAGAAGAGACATGAGAGTTTGCTTTCTCTACCTTGTGAGGATGCAGCAAAAAGATGGCCATCTATAAACAAGGAAGAGGGCTTTCACCAAAACCTGACCATGGTGGTACCCTAATCTTGGACTTCCAGCTTCCAGAGCTATGAGAAGTAAATGTTTATTTTTGAAGCTACCAAGCCTATGATATTCTGTTATAGCAGCCCAAACTGACTAAGATAGTGGTGAAACAAGCCCCAATTAAAGAAGGCAATATATGTTTTTGCAAACAGTTATATTCCCAACACCTACCACAGTGCCTGGCATATAGTAGTGGTTTTTTGTTTTTGTTTTTTTTTTGAGACAGAATCTCACTCTGTTGCCCGGGCTAGAGTGCCATGGCATCAGCCTAGCTCATAGCAGCCTCAAACTCCTGGGCTCAAGCGATCCTCCTGCCTCAGCCTCCCAAGTAGCTGGGACTCTGTAGTCCCACCACCATGCATGCACCACCATGCCCGGCTAATTTTTTCTATTTTTAGTCGTGTGGCTATTTTCTTTCTATTTATAGTAGAGGCGGGGTCTTGCTCTTGCTCAGGCTGGTCTCAAACTCCTGACCTTAAGCAATCCTCCTGCCTTGGCCTCTCAGAGTGCTAGGATTACAGGCGTGAGCCACCACGCCTGGCCTAGTAGTGGTTTCATAAAATGTTTGTTGAGTGAATAAATGATTGAAATATGTTCTCTCTTAAAGATCTACTCTTTTGACTTGGATGATTGGCCATAGGGACAGAAAAAAAAACCCCAGAGGATGTGTAGAATGAGAAGAAAATGGCAGAATAATGTGGGAGTGGAGTTTGAGGTTATAAACTAAGGGTCCTGGATGGATGCTTAAGTGATAGACTTAGTATAGTTTATTATTCTGCTGAAGGCAAGCTTTGTGTTTTGATTTGCATAAAATGAGATGATGTCTCTTTGTGAGCATACTTTGAAGTCTGGAGTGTCAATGTAAATATGAATTATCATCATTGTGCACCTTAGTTGATTCAAAATATGTTTGCTCTTTCTGATCCATTCCCTTGGGGTTTTTGTGCATGGGATATACACAGACTGAATAAATTTCAAAGTATTTCTTCTCTTTCCCTATATAAAAAGGGTTAATATCTTCACATTTCTTGTTAGGCTCATATGTCACTATTTGTATTGACATAAAAAGGAAGTCTTTAATGCCCTTATGATCAAAGAGCACAAGCAGAGTCACTGAATTACCATACCAAAGTATTTATTGGCCATGAAAATTCAAAAGCACCCATGCCCATGGAGTGTTCATAAAAGAGTCCTCCACCCCCTCAACTGTTTGTTTCTCTGTTTTTGTGGCAAATTACAGATTGACCTCAAATTTAGGATCATAGGAACTACTTAACAAATGCATAGTAACAAATGAATGAATTGATGAACTCAGAGGTAATTATCTTGTATAATAAAGGGGATTTTTAGATGTCTCACTGGTACCCATTAAAGAAAAAAAAACAAGTATCATAACTTTCTTCCCCTAGTCAACTCCTTATAACCTCAGCTGCTGGGTCATGATGTCCTTGGCATTTAGCAGAATGGACTATTTGAAAATGAATCATTACAGAGCATTAATTTTTGAAAAATTCAAACTCTTGCTGCTTGGATTACTGGTCCTTAATAGTTTAACCTAGTATGTCTGGGTTTGTAGCCTGCCTCACTCACTTGCTATTAACTTTGTGCAAGTTGCTGAATTTCTAGTGTCTCAGTTTCCTGTTCTGTAAAATTATGATAATAACGGTGTCCATTCTGTAAGGATATTATGAAGTTTGTATGATATTCAATGTAAATCATTTTATAATTGGGCTTGGCACAGAAAAAATGCTCAAGAAATGTTTTTCATTATTATTGTTTCCATTATTATTAGTTAAAAATATTTTATTAGCTTATAGTTGGGAGTCTGGAAAAAGAGCTGCTGGTTTGTTTGGAAAGATGGTAAGTCTGTTTTTGGTAGACTGAATTTAATGTGCAGGTAAAGTACTCTGTGATGCTGTCTAGAAATTTGTTTTAAATGTACAATGTCTCTTAGGACAGTAATTGAGTTTTAGAGAAAGAGACTGAGGAGAAAAGTATGGAGAGGTAAAAGCTGAAGCTGAAAGAGAAATGAGACCATCTTGGGAGAGAGAATAGAAAGAAAAAAGGACTGTAGGCCTGAAACTTAGAGAAAACTCACAATTCTGGGGTCAGAGGAGAAGAAGTTAGCAAAGTCAATAGAGGAGAGGTCGGAGAAGTAGAACTAGAATACCTCCATGAAACAAAAAGAAGACACCTTTTAGAAGGGGTAGTGAGTCAATGTTTCAAATACTTCTACACAGAAATCAAGGATGATGAGGTTGAGAAGTCTTCATTTTTGACACTTTACTTCTTTATGGCAAAAGTTGGGTTTTTATCAATATTTATAATACATTTATATTCCCAGCAGAATATAACAAATGTATATTGACCACCTACCATGAGCCAGGGACGAGGCTCATGGTAGGTGGTCAATGTACATTTGTTAAGTGAATGAATACAAAGGATATCAGAGAAAGGAATTTAGATGGACTTTTTGTGACAGAAGTCAGACTGCAAAAAGGTGAGGAGTAAATGGATGATGAGAAGATGAAAGGTGCTGGTTGAGAAAATGGTAATAACAGAGGTGGGAGGATTAGGACGGTAGGTGAAGGAAGTCACCGGCTGAATAATAGGCTTTTTAAAAAAAATGTAGGGGTGAGAGGGGAAATGGTGCATGTTTTGATTTACAGAGGAGACAGATTGAAGATGCCACAAGAGAGGGAGTAAATGATGAAACAAGGATGGATACAGAAATATAGGATGGGAAGAAGAGTACAAGTGGAGCACCTCATCCTCTCAGAGTCAGGAAGAAAGGATGGGTGGCAATACAACAATATCATGAGTTAGGGAAGGAAGGTGTGGCAAAGGTGAGGTTTGGAGATAGAAAGGAAAGGGCACAAGAGAGAGCTCACTTCTGGTGGTCTGAGTCTTCTCTGTGTCTGGAGAGGATGAGATCGCCGTAGGTGGGGCCGGGGATTTGCACTGGAAAGATTAGGAACAACTCTACAGAATGTTCTCTCTCTGATCTATGGGGTGGAGGGGTTGGCCATTTGATGTACCTTGGGCTTTAAAATTATTTCCTAAGAATATTTTGTATACTTTTAATAAGTTTAAGTTATTAATAGTAAACCAGAGGAATTGTAGATAAGTCTTTTAAGAACCAAGCAGCATTTTTAAAAAAATGATGTAAATTATGTCAAGTTCTAAGAATGTTTGTTATCAGTAGTCGCTTTGGCAGAGGTTAATTAATTTTATTTTATTAGACTTTCTCAACTGAAAGGCAATAAAATTTTAAATCTAGGAGAAGAGATGGATTAGTGTTTTCATTACAATAATTCAAATGGGTAAACTACTGTTTCATAGACACACACCTTGTGAATGCCAGTATCACATTTGTAACCCTGTGGATCCCAGGTTCTGAATTTAATCAGACTTTGCTGAACAGTTCATATTTGTTAGGCTTTTGTTGTTGCTGTTGTTTCTGTGTTTCAATTTTTTTGCCTCATCATTTTTTTTTTCAGAAGAGAAAGACTCACTGTGTATCTGCAAGGGAGCAACTGGACTGAATCTGAGTCAAAATTTTCAATTCGATTTTGGCAGTTTTCCTTAGAGTTTTGAGATTCTTGTAATAAGCTGAGCTGATTTCAGCAACAGAACTTTACTAAGAACCACACAGACATGTAGTCCATGTTTCCTCTAGCATACAAATAAACTACACTAGGTTCCTGAAACATACACACTCAGCCCACCCCAAGTAACACAATCTTGTAACCAGAAAGGCTGTGTGTCTGGGCAGGGGAATATTCTAGAATGAAAACATTTCTGTTAGAGAGAGGTTGCTTAGAATGTCCAGGGTATTCTACTTCGGCAGCTATAGTGGCCACTTAAGAAATATTACTTATTTTTCTTTGTGGCATTGGAGCCTCCTCAGGAAGTATAATAAAAAGTTAAATGGCTTTTAACATCTAGATTTCATCTAAATTAACATCTAGAAAGGATCCTTTTCTTTTTGCTTCAGTGAAGCAATTTTTGTGAGTCCTGCCATATTAGGTCAGGATCAAAATTAATACTTGGTGTTTCCTTTAGTTCTGGGGTAGCTTGTAGCTTTTGTCTTGGCCAATTTATATAACAGCTGATTTTATCTTGCAGTTCCTTGTGATTTTTTTTCCTTGCATTCTGCTCTTGGGCAATAAGAGAATTCTTTAAAAGAACTTCAATGTGTGGTTTAAAATCTGAATTTTGATTGCTGACAGTTTCAAGGTTTTTTGCTTTCTGTTTTTATGAAGCAAGATGTTCAGATTTTTGAGAATTCATCTATCAATTGATCGAGCTTATTTTTCATGGATTTGAAATCACTTTTTAATATCTTTGTTGTTTGTGTTCAGTACTTTTAGGACGGACACTATAATTACGATCTTTTGAGTATGAATACCTGAGGCTCAGATGCTGCCACATTTTATGCCTTAATGTAAAGATGCAATTTTAATTTTCAGGCACATGAGTGTAAAGGCTATATTCCAATAATTATTCCCTACCCTCAGTAAATTTTATAACTGATCAAGTTTCCATCTTAATTTTGGCCAGTAGTTAGCTTCAGATGAAATTTGAAGCCCACTTTCGGTAACTTCATCCAACCATAGATATGCATTTCCAGTCACTAATCTTTCCCTGGCTTTATTATTTTCCATTTTCCCTGTTTCTTTAAACTGTTTGTTTTTTTCTTCTTTTATACATGCTTATAACCTCAAATACTTTGCAGGAGGAGGTGGGTGATAAGTAAATACATATAAGTGATGCTGATAGCACGGACTTCCTGTAACCTCCCAGTTTTCTGGAGAACACTTTAGGAAATTTATCACCTCCAATGACCAGCACATCTAAGAATATGAATGTTTTTCTAGTCATTTCCTAAGAGGTTTGCACTACCATCTTACCATTAGAAGTGCAAACATCTCTGTGGAGGCACCACACTGCATATACCTAGGGGAGCTTTCCAGTCATAACTGTTATTATTTCACTCCCAAGTGTCAATAACATTGGAAAGTGGTCCTTTGAAACAGAATTGTGGAAAAGTGTCTTAACAAGTTAGGGCCATGCCATCTTACATCCATGGCCACTGCTTTGTACTGCAGCAAGTATTGTAATATTCAGAGGCATCTTGCTGTCAACTCTCTGAATATTCTATGATTTCTGTCTTTTATTACTTTGAAGCATAGATGCTTACTTAAACTAAGGTGATGTGAGGAAATGTGATACTGGTAGGATATTTTTAAAATGGACTTTGAATATCAAAGTCTCTAAGAATGGTCCTTCCTCTTCAGGAAGCTGTGCTCTATGACCTGAGTCAGTAAGCATAGCGTTGATATAAGCCTCTAGAGCCAGAATGGGGGTTGGTATGTCTGAAATGATCTGTCGATTTGGGGGGCCAGGTGCCACTTGTGTTCTGTTGACTCAGTGGATCAGAACTCTCTGTGTGTATATTTTGAGCAGGACTAATATTAGTAACTGCCCTTTTGATTTAGGAGACATTTAGTGATGCTGTTTTACCATCTAGAACCTTTTACAGGGCCATCGAAAACGTCAAATAGAATCCAGCTAAGAGTTTCATCATGTCCTCCATATACAAGGTGATTCTGCAGCATAGTATCTGAGAAATCATCAAACAATATTGAGTCCAACAGTGCGACTCTGGATTATGAACAATGAAAGCTGTTGATTGGGATTTTAATATATAGATTCGGAACTCAGGGTCGAAATGTGCTTCTTCAGTACATTGACAATTTTTCCCAATATACTGATCTCAGGTGAAGTTAGTTAAGATGAGAGATTAAAATGGCATATGTTTGATACCTATAAATGGTCTGAAGCACTGTATGAGTCTGTCTAGCATTTAAAAACTCTATTTCAAAGTCAAATGGAATTTCTTGGCACAATTGACTTCATTTGGCATGCAAAGAAACAACACTAACCTAGCACCAGAGTGCCATCCCTGTATCCTACTCCCTCATTTGTATAAAACATTGGCTTTCTTACTGGAAGAGGAAAATTTAATTGCTCCTGGAGGGCACAAACTGAAACTTTCCATTGAGCCAGCAGTCTAGATTTGAGATATTATTAAGGCCCAACTGGGGGAGTAGGCTGATGGGGCAACAAGGGATTAAACCTGGCCTAGGTTGAAAAAGAGTGGGTGCTAGGTGTCAGCAAAGTCTGTACTTTCTGTTGGGGACAGGGTGGGCCTCAGGGTAGTTTATCCTATTTTAGGCTGTGCTTCTGACCTCTCTTGTTCTTGACCTTTAAATAACAATCTTACTCTGACTTCCTGTGTGCCTAATGCTTTCATCTCTGAAAAGCACAACTCTACATCCTAATCTCCATTTGAAAACACAAGCATGATGCAATAATATCACACACAGACTTCTACCTACCCTTTTGTCCCTGAAAGTTTCACCTCTTTGCTTTGTCCTTGACCACTTTCAAACTCAGATAAACCCAATCACTGTTACTCAGAAGGAAGGGTCTGGGTCCTAAACACTCTATGAAAACATGTTTAAAGTAATATATATATATATATATATATATATATATATATATATATATATAAAATTCTCTGGTTCTGTGGCATTCTGTTGCTTAGAGAAATACTCAAAATATTTAACAACAGAGCACAATGAGCACTAGCAGTCAAAGGTGACTTTGCAAGCCCTAAAAACTTACAAGGCTGTAACTACATAGTAGCTGAATGTCAGCCCTAGCTGTAACATTTCAGCCAGATGAATTCTAAAGTATTTTACAAACATAAAGACAGTATTTTATTTATTAATTAATTCAATAAATATTTATTGCAAACCTACTATGTGCCACATACTGTGTAAAGTACTGGTTATATAAGACTGTGATCTAAAGGAATTTATAATCTAGTCCTAGAATTATATGAGGTTTGGAAACGATCTTCAATTTTCTCTTAAATCTAGAAAGATAAATACTCTGGGCTGATGAGAAACTCTGATTCTAATGATTTGGACAATCTAAAAATGATAAGCACTGGATTTTCCTTTGTATAATATTATAAAATAATGGAGGAATTTTTTTCCTCCATTCTGGAGCCCCGAAGAGCTGGACAAGAACAACTGAGTTAACTAAATCCTTAAGAGTAATGTTTAGAAAGGAGAGAGAATATCATCTGCGTCACCACAAAAGGATGAAACTTTCATATCACCTCTGGATTTTGTATGTTTCTTAAAGAGCATTTATCTCAAAGAAGATTATCCTGAATTTCTTTGGTAGTCGGGGAGCAGCTGAAACTACAGACAATAGAAGAAACAGAGGAGAAAAGACATTCAAGTTGAGCGTGCAGGAGTTTGCATGCCTAAGAATTATCCAGAAATCTTGTGTGTGCGCGTGTGTTGGGGGTGGTGACTCCCACCAGGCTGAGGCCAATTATCCAGATGTTGTGGCTGGGCTCAATGATGTGGGAGGGTTTGCTCTGCAGGAAATGAGCTTGATGAATGTTCCTTTTCTTCAACATGTGGCACACTGAGCACACATTCATTGTAGGATTTTACTTTTACAGGAAAGCCAAAAAGAGGTATGAGTCTAATACTTTTTTTTTTCCTTCAAATGATCATTTACTTTGGATGTCTTCAGGATAAGTGAAACATCAACTAAAATATCAGGCATGAGGAAACTCCTGTGAATGAAATACCTCTAAGAACTTTCTGCTTGTCATAAGAACTTTGAGTATTTTAGGAAACCTGAAATTTTCTGCAGACTGATTTATCTTTAAACAATCTCAAAATCCCAGTTTAAAATGGCAGGTAAATAGTAAGCTGCTCAATAAATGATGTTGGCTGCACGAGTGGATGTATAGACAGGTTGAGGGATACAAAAGTGTAGGAGTGGGTAGGGATTCTTTTTTTTTTTTTCTTTCTTTCTTGAAAACTGAGAAAATTTGAGAACTGTTATCTTTAATAGAATGTGCTGCATAGACATTGACATCTGCAAAGGTCCCATACATTTAATAAAGAGAGTCATCAATTATTTATTGAAAGCAAAAGCAATTTTGATCATGGTTTTTTATTAGAAAATTCCCTTTCCTCATTATTTCTCTTCCCCAATGATGAGGAAAAATATATGAATCATTTTGTATGATTTCTCTCCTGAGAAGGCACCGTGTTTACTAGCAGTAACTCCACTGAAGGCTTGGTCAGAGTAGTGGAGAAGGAATAAACAACTCTGCAGAATGCAGAGGGAAGATAACTTGATCATTGTTCAAGCCTCTTTACTGTGTTGATCATGTCTTTAAAAGCCTATCCACGTAGGAAATTACACTTCTAGTTGTAGCAGTGGTTGGTCCCAGAATGCAGCTACCAAAGTACTTTGTCTTTATAGTCTCGTTTATAATGGGCAAAATGCCTCCTCAAAGGAGGAAAGTTTTAAGCAAATATAGTAATCATGAATCTCTGTGTTAAGTTGCTGATAGAAAAGTCCTTCCAGACATTTCACCAAAAATAGTAAAATAAATTCAAACATTTAATTTTTAAAAAAACATTAATATGTTTGTTGGACTTTATGAATGATACTTAATAATTTAATAATAGTACATCTAAATACGATGTATTTGTAAAGATGGAAAAAGATGGAAAAGAACTTACAACCTTTGGCTTTTTTCAATTGAGGTAATGTTTATACAATGTTAACCCTAGTTAACAGATTATATGCTTTGGTCCCAGATAAATCTATCAGAGAAAACTAAAGGGTACTTTCATCTACATACACAAACTGCCATATTATCCAGGAATCACCGATTCCATCCTTACAGGTTGTGGTATCCACAATATTCTCACAATGACTGCATCTCAGGAGAGAGCCTAGCTGCCAAGTTCTCCTTTCTTTGTTGAACAAGTACCCAGTTGTAACTGCTTTGGAAGTTACTTTTCCTACTTGGGAAATCAAAGTGGCTAAACTTTCTTGACTGTGAATCTTCAGGGAAGGGAGTTCAAATAAGATTATCATTTTTTTTAGCACCAACTAAATGCTCAATATTAATACTATGCTAGGTGCTGCATCTGAAAGGGAAGATAAAGGAAGTAGAGTGCTACCTTGTTTATTTAGAACACAGATATTTGGCACCTGCAAATGTCTAGAATATTTGCCAACTGAAGTAAATAAAGAAGCCTCCAAGTGCAACCATTCTTTCCCCAAATAGCTGAGAAGATGCAATGCGTTTGGCTAATTTTCCAAGCAGATTAAAGGAGTGTTCTGTTTGACTGGTGATGATACCTGTGCAAGTCAAACCCTGATAGTGACAATGAATTCCAATTTTTGTAAAATGGAAGCTAAAAATTATGAAAATAAAGTTTATTTTCACTAAAATGTACCAAAACTCAGGCAAAACTTATAGTTTTGTACTATTTTTAGAACAAAATGTTTAAAAGACTGAAAAAGTCAAAGAATTTATTAATTTTCCTAAGGACTTCTCCTAATCCTTTGATATTTCAATCATTTTCTTCTGATGTGTCTACCTTGGTACTATTCGTATTAATTTTGTTTTCTTCATTTGTTAACTGATCTTACTCTACTAGATCCTCAGTTGCCAATGGCATTGCATGTGATCAGAGTAGTTCTTCAGCATCACTTTTATCAACTTCATGCAATCCTGAATATTTTGCAAGGTTTGCAACTCTAAAATTTGTTTGCATTTTATTGTCTGACAATATCAGAAAATCATCCAGAGACTGATCACCATAGGCTCATATTAAGCAAGATAAAGTGCTTTAGTAGAGACTAATTTTAAGGTGGTCAGTTCATGAGTGAATAATTTGTGTTATAATGACTTTTGTTTCCCTTGATATCCTCTTAATCTCCTAGATTTGGATAACAGATACTTAGATAATAAGCACCACCTGTCCTTGTGTTTGCCACAAACCAAAGCAAATTCAGAGCCTTTAAATGAGATCAGTATTACTAACGTGTTCTAAATGCAAACCTTTTCTGTATTATTTTGTTATTAAAAAGAACATACTTATATCTTAAATTTAAGCCTTGAGTAAATGTTTTTATTGTTCTAATTGTTAAATGTGAATAGTTCTATCTCCTTTAAATGACTGTAGGCTTCCCGAGGGCAGGATGTCTTGTAACAAAACACAGAAAATATCTGGCATGATGAGAGAATGTTTTGAGGTAGCACTTGATCTAGAAGTTGTTCTTTTCCTTGTCAAAATCCAAGGTACCCTATAATAATGTCTCCCAGACTATGTCCTTTGGTATTCTGGTTTCCCATGAAATAGTAATAAATGTTCCAAGAGAAAAAACTTCCGTTTTCAAAATTAATCTGACAAAGGAATTTAAAATGGCTCAGCCACTATGGGAAACACTATGGAGGTTTCTCAAAAAATTAAGAATTACCATATGAACCAGCAATCCCACTTCTGAGTGTAAATCCAAAAGAATTGAAATCAGGATCTCAAAAAGATGTTAGCACACTCATGTTCATTGCACCACAATTCACAATAGCCAATAGCTGGAAGCAATCTAAATGTCCATATATGGATGAATGGATAAAGAAAATGTTGTGTATATCTACCTTGGAATATTATTCAGTCTTAAAAAGAAGGAAATCTTGTCATATGTTACAACATGGATGAACCTTGAGGATATTATGCTAAATGAAATAAGCCAGCCACAAAAAGATAAATACTCATGATTCCACTTACATAAGCTATCTAAAGTAGTCAAACTCGTAGAAAGTAGAACGGTGGTTGCCAGGAGCTGGAGGGAAGGACAATGGGGTATAGAAGATGAAAAAGTTCTAGAGATCTATTACACAACTATGTCTTACCATTCTTTCCCAAAATAGCTGAGAAGTATAACACTAATATACTTTGCACTAAAAAATGATCAAGATGGTAAATTTTATATTGTGGGGGGTTTTTTGACTGCAATAGAAAGCTTAATTTGGGAAATATTGTATACTGGCTCTTTTGGGGGGGCATTCATGCTGCATATTAGCATATTATTAGTGCTGAGAATAACTCCAACAAGGAAACTTGTTTAGCGTTCTTTAACCCACCAATTCCTAAACTCATTTGATAACGGAACTTTTCTCTGATTGTTAATGAGGAACACTTACTAACATTCTGGAGGACTTCATTGTTACATGGACCATAGTCTGGACAACGCTGTCCACAGAGATCTTCTCCTACCACAGCATAGAGATAAGAAAAATATTTCCAGGTAATAGATTCAATTTTGGAGATAACATATTGAACAGAGGACATGCTGGAAGAGTCTCACCACTTTCTCTGAACATTTATAAAAATCATTGCAGCAGTAAATAGAAAGCAAGAGCTATAGAAATATATTTGATGAAAACTGTACCTGGATGGATGGTTCCCAAACCTGACTGAATCTCCTGGGTTGCTTTAAAAAACACAGTTTAGGCTCCACTATCCAAGGATTCTGATTTAATACATTTGAAGATCAGCCAGGTTTGGGAACCACTGCTTTAGATGTTGGAATTTTGAATAATTGCATATAAACAGATTGAGAATTGTTTAAAATTTGCATATTAGCCTTAATATAAGAAAATGAGGGCACAGATCATGGATGAACACAGGATAACAAAAGTTAGAGATGACCTGGGCAGGAGCCAGGACAGAGCCTTCTAGCTAAGGGTTTCGTGAAGGGACTGGAAGTAAGTCAAAACCCAAATCCCTGTTAGTGATGCTTGAAATTATTTGGATGTTGGTGTATACATATTCATGTTAAAATTAACTGTTTAATAAATTACACACATAGTTCATTACATAGGGTTGGCTTTATTCCTCTCAATCTGTAGGTCTTGATTTAAGAATCTCTTCTGTTATTACTGATGTATTCCAACTGGATGTTCTCCTTTGAGAATTGCAATCATGATTCTTGTCCACAGAGTGGGCAGACAAACTAATGAGTATTCCTTGCACAGTGGTACTGTAGCAAGTCCTGTTTCTGTTTGGGTTATTCTGTCTACATGTGAGACAAACACTAGGACAGAAAGTCAAGGAATCAAGTTAGAAACTCAAGAACAATACAAATAAACATGAAAATATGAGAAGACAGCATAGAATAACCTTAGACCACTAAATCTCTCGTTAAATCAACATGACCTTATCATACCCAATCAACACATAAGCCATTTGACAGGTTGAATGAGAAGATGGAGCACAGCAAAACCAATCAAATTAATGTGGTTGATTTCAAGAGCCAAATGATCTTTTTGAAAAAAGTAACTCAACAAAAACTGAAATGGTGGTCTCACTCTAGAGATTTTGATTTAAAGCCTACTCAGCATGGACAGAAAAGTGTTTGAAAACCAAGCCAATACCTAATATTTAAAATTCAGCCTAAAGGATATTATTTCTTTATTCTAAGGTTTTATCTTTGACATTAAAAGAAAGCAAAAAAAAATGTATGAAGAGGTTACATAAGATGGTGGGGAAGCTAATAGGAGCTCCAGTTGGAATGCCTGGGTTCACATGTAAGCCCTGCTACTTACTGAGTGATATTGGATAAGTTGCTTTGCCTCTCCCAGCCTTTCATTCCTCAACTGTAATGTGTGAGATGACTATTACACCTATCTCATAGGCTTGTGGGTATTAAGTAAGTTAATATGAAATATGTAAAGCACTCAGAACAATACCTGGCACATGAAAATAGGTCAATAAATGACAGCTGTTATTATTAGACATTGATATCTTGCTGTGGACAAGTTTCAGACTCTTTCCTGAGCCAAGATTGCTAAGTTTGGATAAGTCTCATTCCAGATGATGTTTATTTTTCTACATCTATATGGTATTTTGCATTTAAAAAAATTAACTTTCTTGACTTCATTAGGGAAGAAAATGACCTTGATATGCTAATCCTAATCTTTATGTAAGCAATGGCTCCTGATAAATTATTTTGTCTTAGACCAGAGCACTTAATATGGCAACTGTAAAAGAATACTTTTAAGGGTCTCAGAGCTCATTTCCAAGAAATTGCTATCAGACGAGAAGCAATCACTTAACATAGAGAAAGCCTTTATCGAGGCAGTTGTATTTCTTGTCTCAAGGAAAAGTCATCAGGGTGGAAGCTTAGGGCTTAGTATCTAAACTGAAAGGCAGAATTAGTCACTCTCCAGGTGCTGAGTTATTTATTTTAATGTTGTCTGTGGTATTTGGATTTCTAAGGCCACCCAGCAATGCTTCTGACCCATGATTTTCTTAATTTGTTTGTTTTGTCACCCAACCGTACACTTGATATACTGTAGGTCACCATGCCAAATGCCCTGTTTGATTTTATTATGATTGTAGGATTGAGTAGGTAAGGATGGGTTAAGGTAAAGGGCACACCTCCCGAGGGACAGCCTCAACTCTCCATCCTCTGCCTGTAACCTACATTAGCTCCCACCACTCCCCGTCCCATATACTCTTTTCCTTGTCCCTTATCTATCTAAAATGTTCCATGTTTTCTTGCTATTTTATGTCCCTCTCTTTGACAAATTCAACCTACGGGACCTCTTCTTGTTCTCAACTAGCACTTAATTGCATACTATTAATTTGACTCTTATATTCTATTTTGTAGTACTTGTTAAAATTGCTTCTGGCTGCAAATACTAGAATACCTAACTAACAGCAGCTGAACCATAGGGCAGTCGAGAAGAAAATAACCCCAGTTTTGATCTGCATCTCAACAATGTCATTGAGGAAGCAGGCTGCTTTGATCCTTCCACTCTGCCTTCTTCAGTGAGTCAGTGATGTCTTTCCTCATGGCTTGAAACTGGCTGCTGTAGCTCCACATATCATTACACTACAGTGTCCAAGATAGGATACAAGAGGGCAACAATGGCACCAAAATAGCTTTTTCCTCCTATGCCTTTCTCAGAAGCCCCAGCTGAATTTATTCACTGGCAAAGTGGCATAGAATTGCCACTGCTGGCTTAAATAATTTATGATTCATCTTCTAGGTCTGGACATATTACTGTTAGAATGATATTGGGATCTGTTAGGAGAAAAAGAATGAGAAATGACTATTGCCTGGGACACCAATCACATATGCCAGAGTGCTCATTATTTTGATGTGTATGTTTATTAGCTATGCTACCTTGCACAAATTATCCAATCTTTTAATTCTTAGTTTAATGCATCTGCAAAAATGGGTATAATAATACCTATCTTACAGCATGGCTATGAGCATCAAATGAAATGTTGCTTATAAAAATGCCTCACATACAGTAGATGCTCAGGAAATGTCTTCTATATAAACAGATTAGGCATGACTCTAGAATAACAGACTTCTAACTATGTTCACAGTTTTCAATCTGTAGTATTTGTCCCAGCTTATACAAATAATTATAGTGAAGCTTTGCAGTGTTGGTTCTGTGCATAGACTAAGTGATTGCCTATCAATGTAGTACAAAGACTGTTAAAGGACACTTCCAAGTTTAAAAATGCATTCTCCACAATTTATGTGGCTCATGTCTCCTGTTGTAATTCAATGTGCCTGAGAAGGATAACATAGTAAACTGTTTAGTAGGCAGTAGTATCTTAGTGTGAATTTTGTGATCAGATTTCCCAATGATAGTTAGCTTAGAGTAGGTTGAGAAAAGGGGGATAGCTCTAGAACACCAAGTAGAGTGTGATTAACTCATTTTTTTCCTTCAGAATCCAGAGCTCATAATATAATAAATTAGTTCATATTAAGGTATTAATATCTAACTCTAATATAATATGCTAAATAACATAGCCATATATATATATATATATATATATATATATATGTATGTATACTTTCACAATAACATCTAGGTCAGTCTCTGGAATCAGACCGATCTGAGTTTGAATTCCATTTCCCACTTAAGTGTGTGATCTTGAGCAAGTCACCTAGCCTCTCTGAGCTAGGTTGTTTACCTGTAAGCTAATTGAAAATAGTAACACTAATCTGGTAGAGTTGAAAGCATTAAATGAGTCTGTATAAAGGGCTTAGAACACATCTAGCACATGGCAAGTGTGTCCAGAAGTTCACTACTATTATTGTTATTTATTAATATAAATATTATCATCAAAATCATCTTGTGAAGCTGGGCTTGGTGGCTGGCACACACCTGTGATCCCAGTTACTCAGGAAGCTGAGGTGGGAGGATCACTTGAGCACAGGAGTTCAAGATTGGCCTGGGCAACATAGCAACACACTGTCTCCTTAAAAAAAAAAATCATGTTAATGATAGGGTCAGGACTAGAATCTAGGCCCACAGCCAGAGCTACTTCTGCCTGAAGTAAAGAGTCTCTCAAGGACCTCCGTGGTCTTCCTGAACAATGAATTCTTACTGACACAGCCAATTTGTGGCAGCTATTTTGATAAAACAACCCGGTTAAAAACACTGCTTTTTACTAACAGGTGATGTGTGCCACAGACATTCCCGACACTTATACCATCCACCTTATCCTTGTGACCCAGGCTCAGGAAAGATCAAGCTCCCACATGGATTGGGAGTCATCAATGGAGCAACATGGTCTGTGATGGGGCACAACTTTGTTGATCTTAATTATTAAATGCCCAGCACTTAGCACAGAGCCTGTCATGGGGTGGGCGCTCAATAAATATTTGAAAAATAAATAAATTATTTGGTAATTTTTAAGGATGAAAATTTAATGGCTTGTGGGGTTTTTTTTTTGTTTGTATAAAAATATCATGAACCTACCTGATTATTACAATAGGATAATTTGTGTGACATGCATTTTGTTATAAAGACAGTTATAATGTAAGAATAAACCAGCCAGGCTGGAGTTTTTAATTTTCCCAGTACAGACCTGGACTTTGGACAGGTTTTCATTTCATACAAGGTTGGACTTTAATGTTAGTTTTCTCTCATACTGCTCACAAATCACTTCCTGTAGTGAAAGCTAATTTTCTAAAGGAGCAGCAAAGACCAATCCTTAGGGGCAAACTCAGCTAGGTCTTTCTGGTTACTTTTGAAATGAAACATTTCTGACAATGGTTTTACTTTTTTCTTATATCAAACAACACAGATGTAGTGCCTTGAAAAGTAAGTCGATGAATGAACTAACCTTGAACCAGGAAAAGGTGACAATCTCTTTAACAGTGGACATTCTATAGTAGTGACTATCATTATTCTCTCCCTACACCTCCTCTGGAGCCCTGATAGTGTTTTTGTTTTCTTCCTCATCCTTATTCCTAAGCAAAGTTTTCTTCTTAGTTTTTCAGGCCTCATGGTAAATATCCATTTGCTCATGCATTAATTCATTCCTTTGCCATTTTGTTTACTGACTGTTTGTTTTCTACCATGCTCTGGTAAAAAGTCTGAGGAGTCAGAGATAAGTGAGGCATGGTCACTGCCTTCAAGGAATTCACAGCCTCATGGGGGCAGACAGACAAACAAAGAGATAAATTATAAAGCAACATAGTTAAGTGCTATTATTGAGATATGAGCCAAATGCTGTGGGAGCCCAATCTCTCAAGAGTATCTGATTTATTCTCTTTATCTCTAATTTTGAAAGAAAATGCAAAGTCCTCATTAAATGATTTCAAGCCTCAGAGAACAGGCTGGAGAGATATTTTTATCAAAGGGTGCCTTCCTGTTGTCACTGAAATAACACTAAGAGGCTGCCTGTTCCATCTTCGTATAAGGCCAGTTTTGCTAATAATAGTATATCTTCCAACAAATTAACAATACAGCATCTGGTTCAGAAGGAAGTGCTCCCATCAGCTAGCTGGAAAACGTCTGCTGGGAGTGGTCTGAAGCACTTCTGGGGATGAAGGTAGCATGATATAGAGGGTGACCTATTTTCTGAGACTGCCTTTAAAGCAATCATCTCGCTTGGTGTGGCAAGTTTAATTGAAAGTAAGTAACTAAACAACAGAAAGCAAAACAGTTTCTATAAGCACTCAGACCCAAGTAGTGTTTGGGTTTTCCAGCCCCCTCTAGACTTCCATGTAGAGGAAAAGAAATACACAACACCAGCCCACTCTAGCATCCTGTCCCACGTAAGTGGTGAAAAAAATTGAAAAGCACTTACAAAGTTCACAGTCCAGAGGTAGGCTTTCTAAAAACCCAAGACCAAACCAAAGGATCATAGAATGTTCCCCTCTCTCACTGCTACACTTTGCTACCACATCATCAAAGGCCTACTTACAGAATTTCCTTTTATAGCATGTACGTCACATCTGCCTTTCAACAAAAAATTACAAGGCACATGAAAAGGCAAAAAACACAGTTTGAAGAGACAGAGAAAGCATCAGAACCAGACTCAGATATGGCAGGGATTTTAGAATTATCAGGTTGTGGACCAGCCTGAGCAAGAGCGAGACCCCGTCTCTACCATAAATAGAAAGAAATTAATTGGCCAACTAAAAATATATAGAAAAAATTAGCCGGGCATGATGGCGCATACCTGTAGTCCCAACTACCCCGGAGGCTGAGGCAGGAGGATCGCTTGAGCCCAGGAGTGTGAGGTTGTTGTGAGCTAGGCTGACGCCATGGTACTCTAGCCCGGGCAACAGAGTGAGACTCTGTCTCAAAAAAAAAAAAAAAAAAAAAAAAAAGAAATAAAAGATTGTGAATTTGAAACAACAATGATTAATATAACAAGAATTATAATGGAAAAAGTAGACAAAATGCAACAAAACATGGGCAATGT